>BMAO01024141.1:0-90029 GCA_019973975.1 Trichonephila clavata
ACTAGTGAAAGGTTATAATTATATTTAATTCTCGTGTGTTTTCTGCAGCAAAGGTCGTTCTTTTTGGGTTTAAAACAATAGGGATACCCTCGTCTTAAATCCCTACCCTATCTTTTATTTACTTTGCTAAACGGCATTATTTGACTGAGAACTATAAATTATGTTGTGGGAACTCATTAATTGTCCCGGGAACCGTGATTGATTACATAAGTCGTGGGAATTGCCAGAAACATCATGAAGATATTTTGAATTGCTATTAACTCTCATTCCTGATCATTGGTGCTGAGATCTCATTTTAAATTAGTCTTAATAATGGCCTTTTTTGTCGATGGATTATGTTAGTTGTTGCATTCAATTGGAGAAATCTCAAGCGTTTCTGATCCTTAAAAGGACGTTTTGCTTTAGGATGAAAATACTTTCTCAACGAACACTGGAAATGTGGCAAAGCTGCAGCAAACTTTTGACAGGGCATAAATGTGCGAGATCCCATCTCTACAAAATTGGTATCGCCGACTCACCTGACTGGACTCTCTGTGATTCTGGTCAGCCTATGACCACTGAACATTTGGACGTGTGCTCTGCACTACAGTTTTAATTGCATTATCGAAGAATATTGGAGAGCACGTGCAGTAATGACATAGGGGCCATTTATAGTGTGTAAAATAAATTAGTTGTTGCATAATTTCTTATACTGATTTTTTAGTAATGGAATTTTATACGATAACAGGGAAAAATAATTATTCTAAATCTAAATAACTTTGGGATCAGTAGCGTAAACAAGAATGGGTTTTTTGGGGGGGGGAGGTCACCTCTGATAAGCTGAGATTTTTAATTTTTACCATCAAACTAACTCTCCTTCCCGTATTTTTCCTTTGCGTGTTTTCTAGAATGTAACTCCCCCCCCCTCTGTATGAGAGATTCTGTGTACGCTACTGTTTGGTATTACCATATAATTTCTAAGCAATATATATGTAACTATTGGAAATAATTTTACTAGCTACACTCATCAAAATCTTAAAACTACTGTTTGAAAAGTATAAGGAAAATTGCCTAGTTTCTCAATCAGTTAATTTACTTTTTTGAGTTGCATGTTAAGGTCTAAAAGTTCTTAAATTTACTCTCATTAAATTTTTAACAATTTGCAGTACGCTCATTAGCTCTAAACATTCAAACGATATTTACATAACTAATCGCATTCTCCCCCTCTTATCAAACGATCAAATATTAAAAAAATATATATCTTATTCTTTTTCTTAAAAATGCATTATCTTCTCTAAATTTATAGCACATCTTTTTTTTTCCTTCATGAAACAGTCTTAAAAATTTGATTCATAATACTACCATTTATAATCGTACCTTTACAATTAACTATCCTTGTGAACATTTTTATACCCTTAAATAAAGTACTACAAGGATCATTATAAATCTTTTTTGAATGACTAAGTCATTTTTTTCACATTATTAAATATGAATTATATATTTCCTTGTGCTGGTGCTTATCGTAACCTTGAAAGGTGGATAGATATCCCTCCCAAATCCTTATATATTTGGTTCACGTAAACTTTTTTTTATCTGGCCTTTGCTTTGGCCATCTCTTCTTGGGATCTTGACAAGGGAGCAGTGCATGGAAGATGCTGATAAGAATTTTTTACGCCCGTCGCTCCTAATCGGCCCCTGGAGAACGCTTCTTCCACAGCTGTCGTCGTTCCCCTGGATGTGCCCTCCGTCCCTGTCAAGGAGTCATTTTATATACCTTTCTTTGCCCTGTTTCACCCGGCATGGGGAGTATTCTTGGTTTTAGAACGGAAAAATTCGTTCTCTCTCGGGCATTTGTGAAACACTGAATCGATCCATTCGAATTCTGGTTCGATCTTGATGCGAATTACGGTTTTAATTATATATAATGACTATTTTTTTAAGGTATCCGACTACCCTAAAATTGTAAATTTTGCCAAAAATTGACACATTTTTATATATTATTTATAGACCATCTTATTGGTTTTATAAAAATAATTTTATTATTTTCCGTTCACTAGAACAAAAATTAGAAGTGTTTTTGTAAAAACAGATGTCATTACTTTAAGCAAGATGTCATGCTTTAAAACTCGTTTTTTTTTTTTAAATGCTCACACGGGTACTGCAATTTGTAAAAAAAATTTGATAATTAACTGAAATTTTTTGTGTATGTTCTGTATAATAGTAACAGTGTTTTAATCTTCAGATTTATGAATCACAGTTTTATTACAAATTTTCACTCCCTTATGTTAATATAACATTTTTTTTAAAACAATTTCATATGGTAACTAAGATAAAGTGCTCTAGTTTTTGTAAAAACTAAAATTTCTCTTATCCTGTAGGTCATTTCAAAAATGAATAACATAGCAACGCATCAGAATTGAAAATTTGTTCATAAACTTTTGGTACAAAAAGGGCCACCGTTTGCTATTTTTTTGTAAATTTTTACCAATTTTATCCCATTTTATAATAATAATTTATTTTCCTCTTCTTAATTTTAGCGTATTTTTCTTAAAATGTTCTTAAAAAATATAACAACCACAAAAAAAAAAAAAACCTTATCTCCATTTTTTTTTTTTTTTAAGTTGTCGCAAGTAGTCGGATACCTTAATTATGAAGCTATTTGTACTTCAGATTTTAGATATTCAAAATAAGCAAGCAGTTTTTTTGCTGCATTTCCTGTGAGGGAAATATTATCGTTTTATTTTGTGTTTACTTGACCAAAAATGTGAAGCATTTCCACTCATATTAGTACTAAGTAGGAAAGCTCTTAACGAAAAGGTTGGCGTGCTCTTCGTTTTTGAAATCCATTGGTTTATGTGATACAATTTTTTACCATAGAGACATGCTGCTTATTTACATATTTTAAGTTTGTAAATATTTGTGATAAAACTCGATTTTTGCGAATAACATATACTCGTGCTTTTGTTAGATTAATAGCTAATGAAAATTTTTCATTGATTTAGTTCTGCTAATGGGCTTTTTAAAAAAAAAAAAAAAAATATTGACTTGTTTCATTTATAAGTAACTTGAAAACCCCTAAAGCTTTAAAACGAATAGATTTTAATGAGTTCTCGTTCACTTTTGTGATCCATTCAATTAATAACGTATCTTACTTGTATCTTAAAATTCTAGAGATATATTTTCTGTTTTGATATTATTTTTAAAGTATATTTTAATTCTGAAAATGTGTTTCTAAATTATGAATCACGTTTCATGGAATTCATGCATTTGTTGCGTTTCATTTTTATTCAAATACAAAACACAGTCAACTGTTAACTTAATCCATTTTTAATTCAGTGAAGAAAATAATGTAACAAATCTTGAATTGAAAAGTAGAAGTAATTTCTTTCTGCGAATGGATTCATAGACGTATACGGGACAAATTTAAAGTGGTAAAACAGAAAATACACTTGCATTTTTAATTGAATCTTCATAAAAAATGGCAAACAAACTTCTTTTATAGGGAGGGGGTTATATTTTAAAAACACATAGATGAAAGTAATGCTTATACTAAAAATTAAATCTTCTTGTGTGTGTGTGTCTATGGGAGGCATTTGAGCCTCCAAACTATTCTTTCGTTTACCGTTGACCATGATTTCTGTATCCTAATCATTTAAAATAGATTACCGTAATGACCTTTTTAATATTCACAATCGGATTTACATAAATCAGTGGTCTTCAAACTTTTCAACTCATGGAACCCCTGGAACATAGTGTTTTCGTGTGAACCCTATTCCGCACACTCACTTAGAAGAATATATCTTAAAATAATATTTAAAGTAGATCAACAATAGATCAATGTAAAGGCAATTAAAAAAAGCATTGAATTTAAAATTAAAAAAACTTTATCTACTTTTAATATAATTTACTCATTAATAACATACTGAGTTCCAAGTGTCACCTACCCTGGCATTATGTTTAATAACTGGGATGTGGGCTTGCATTTTTTCACACGAACTGTCGGAAGTCTAGGTTTATTTAGATTAACTGCAATCACATTACATATTCTGAGTTTCATTTGTTTCTATACTTTGTTTTTGTAGCCACTCACGTTGAGAAATATTTTTCAATCATCCACATTGTTCTGAATGGCATTGAAATGTTTATAGCTGTGTGAGAAATACTGTGTATTTTGCATAAATTTGCTACATAAAATTTAGGAACTGTTCTTGCTTTCATTTAGAATTTTAAGAATGAATATGTTGATAAGTTGTTCCCTCTCCCCTTTACTGTAGGTGTTTTGTCTACAAATTCAAGATGTACTAACGAGTATAAAATTAGTGCGTGGAACGTGGGATAGTAAACAATAGAATATATTTGTAGTCTATAGTAGGAAGTTTATATATAAAGATAAAACGTTTTAATATTCTTTTATTATACTATGATATAAGAGTTTAAAAAGTATTGTCCAAATTTTAGTTATGTAGAAATAAAATTTTCAGTTTCTTAATGATAGGGATGAGCGTTAAATTCTTAGAGCATACAAATTTCATAAAGAACGTGAATCCATTTTGCATACATATTTATTTCTTTTCGATTTTCTTATTGTGACTCGTGGAACCCCTGAGTATGCCCCGTGGAAAATAGTTTGAGGACCACTAACATAAATGAATTTATAATACGTCTTTTTTTAACTATCATTGATAAGATTTCTATTGCTAAAAAGTACAAGTATTGTATTTGTGATTTTTTTTTCTCTCGTTCGACTTGTAAAAGTTGAGTCGTTTTGAATAATTTTGATCTAATATTTGTTAATTTGCTTTTTGATTGATTGATTGCTAGAGAACAATACAGAAGTTGACTAGTGAATGCTGTATAATTATGAAAATAGAATGCATCATCGTCGATGGATTATAGAGTTGAATCATCATCAATCATTTTGAAAAATTTACCCAATTGACTTTTAATCGGATGCATAATGATGTCTTTTTTACAGTTGTAATAATGTTCTTTGTATGTATTCTTTTTCTTCCAGAAAATAATGTCTTTATATAATGCACATTGGTCTTGTCTACCGTTTAAGGGTGATTATAAATCAGTCGGCTCATATAATTTTTTCACAATATCTTCATTTTTCGGTGACTGTATAACATTCGAAGTGTTTTTATTGTCAAAATGCATTTTGATATTCTTCGTGACGAAAGCGTAGCAGTCGTATAATTTATCTTAAACGTTTTTCGGCATTTTTCACCATTATAGTCTTATTTTGTATCTGTTAGTTTTAACATTTATCAAGGTAGTTTGATTTCATATTTATGAGGATTATAATTTTTGCTTTAATATTCTTAAAGTTCATTCTGCTGAATATTAACAATCTTCATAACTACCTGTGAAAGATTTAATCTATTTTGTTTTTGATCTGCATGAAAATATATCTTGCTGTGTTAAAAGTTAAACCTTGAATTATGCCAAAAATTCATTTGTTTTCAACCTTTCAAGGTCTAGTTAAAGTTATGACCCTAGAGTAGGGGTGGGCAATTGTTTGGGCTCGAGGGCCACCTTGTGAAAGCAGAGGATATCGAAGGGTAGCACTTTTTTAAAACTGGCTAGTAACTTTGCATTTTAGAAAATATCTAAATTGTATCATCAAAGTAAATAAATAAATATAAGTTAAATTGAATAAAACTGCTCCTTTTTTTTATTGCGCTAATTTCATATCTATTGCTGCAAGAACATTTAATTTTAAAATTCGTTGAATGAGACAAATGTACCCTATCGCATTTTTCTACAATTTTTTCAAAATCAGGAGTGAGATTATTAGTTGAAATTCTCTCATCACAGCCTGCAAGTTGATGTCAACTAACTTGCATCTAAGCTTCCTTTTGTTGATCCTCATGCAAAACATTTCTCATGAATATATGTGGACCCAAATATAGAGAACATTTTCTCTGCAGTTGGCTCTCTGACTGTCTTGGCGAAGCTGTTTGTCCACCCCTCCCCTAAACATATATATATATATACCAGTTTAGAAAACTAGATTTTTATAACACTTTCTTAAAGTTGAAAGTTTATTGCTATTTTAGACTGTTTTCTATTTTTAAACTAAAGCTTTAAAAAAAACTAAGTCATTAAATGTTTCTTTATTTTTCAATTTTATGTGAAAACATAGGAAACCCTGAATCTAAAAATTGGATTATGAGGAAAACTTTTCATTTAATTCAGGATTATTAATTTAAAAATAAACCTGAAGCTTTCTAAAAGATGCAACATAAACGATTCGAGTTCGAATTTAGTTTAAATAAAAGCAATTGCTGAGTTTTCTTTAATTTTTTTTTAAATTTCAAAATGAGTGTATGTGAGAGCAAAAGGCTAATATTGAGGCGATTACGTTGCAACATGTTCAATTATTAAATTAATATTTTTTGAAATGCACTTTTTTACCGCGATAATTTAAATAACATATTTTCTTATGAATATTAGTAGCAATAAGATTATTTTTAACGTATGTAATATACGAAATAATAACTAATCAAACATTTGTTAAGTTAATTTTTAAAAAACTTGGTAAAAACTAAATTATGAAACTTTTCATATTTAAAATCCGCGTGAAGTCTATCTTAAATTGAAAATATGAACCTCATCATGTACATGCACTCGCAACGGCACGATACCTTATTTCTTTCTTTTAATACCCCGGACATAAATACTAACTGTCATGGTCTTACCTTTTTAAAATTAAAAAGCAATAAATCGGGTATACACGCACATGCCGGCAGTTCATGTCAAACGTGATATTTTATGATAGATTAGTTCACCGCAATCCCACGCTTTATCAATGACAGCGCACTTAATCTTTCCATACCTCTCTCATCCCCCCAACTTTAACTATCTGTAGAAAGGGGTTCATTTGCTAATTCCTAGAACTTCAACAACTGCGAATGTATCCATCCGGTGCTGGTGTGCTGCAACCACATCGTCCCATCCGTGGCATTCTCACGGCGCTCTTATTTCTAGCAATTACACGCGTGTCTTTGCCTTGACTGCAACATTCCGTGCTGAGATGTGCCGTGTCGATAAAAACAAAAGACCCCCTCCATCTCGTCTCCTGATAAGAGGCTGGATACGTAGCGCACCCATGTGCTTGCTACAAGTATTAAATGTTTGTTGGGACTCTCGTAGTCACGAAGCTGTGTAATTTTAAACGCGAGCGATCGCTTCTCCAGATAATTCGGGGGGATATCCGCGGTGTTTTTTTAAGATTTGCTTTATTTTGAGTGGACGAGACACGTAATGACGTAATGAGACTCGGGGTTGAGTTGCAGTCTTTCTTCGTAAGGGAGATGAGTTCCCCCAATTATGCATCTCCTTTCCCTCCCGTATCCTGGAATTGAATATTTAAGAGTTGAGCGTCGAAAGAAAGCTTTTTAAAAGTTGTGCATAAAAAGTAAATGTGTTCTTTCACTATTTTTTTTTGCCCTGCTTTTGTATGGAAGTTGAACACATTGCAATAATGCACTTCTAGATGAGATGCGAATGTTCTAGCTAGTCGTTATGAGGATTAGGTATATAATCAAAGAATTCAATCTCGCTGTGTGTATGGAAATTTTTGTTTTCATTTTTTGGGTATAATGTTGCATATATGCACCCGATGACTTTGTTTTAATCCTTTTACTCCTTAATATATTCGTGTCTTTCCTTGAGTTCAGTGTATAGCAGTTTCTGTCTTAAAATAAGAAGGCTGTTTTGAGTGAAGCACTTAAGGAATAAATTTCCAAAATTTTCGTTGCTCTAAAGTTTTTATTGTATGGTATGAATTGGGGATCAATTGCTTTTTGTGAAATTTTCTTCAATCGAACATCAATTATTTTATGTTTGTTGTCTCGCCTCTCTTTTTTTTTTAAATTTCTAATAATTGCTGAAAGGAAACTATTTAAATTTTTTAGAAGTGTAACTTGTGTGCGTATAATGACTCCGAATTTTATAAGTTATCAATTTTTAAATCTTAAGTATCCAAATAATTTATTTCTCTTGGATATTAAATTTATAATATATTCTTGAATTGAAACAATTTATTTGTGTTATTGTTTATTTTTAATGAAATAAAAACTTGTGGAAGAAACTTTAAATCGCCGTGATTGAGTAAAATCGACTATTTTAAATTATACATTATTCAATAAGTTGAATAAAAATTCTTTGTGTTATCTAGAACTATATTACTAATCCTGCGTGGGATAATTTCATGCTATGTTTCTTGTACCATTTCCATTGTTTCTTAATCAGGATCTGTAGATTTAGGATTCGTGAAAAGATTTCAGAGAGCTCATGATTTCAGATAGTAGGAAATAAACTCAAGTTATTTATTTTAAGGGATAACTAATAAGGTCCTTATTTCTTATTGCTCTTTTGTAAATTTGAAATAATAGTGGCATTTGTCACATCAAGTGTACTCCAATTAATTTTTTCCCCCTTCTATGTTCAAGATAAGCTGTTAAGATTTCTGGTGTTTCAATAACAAATAAAAATTTACGTGCTGATGCTTTTGTATTAAATCTGTAATTTAAAAAAAAACAAGCTGAAAGAAACAGATATAGCTGCATAATATATATATATTTCCAATGCAATTAACTTGTTCGTTTCTAACTTTATATTGCTTGCGTATGGAAGTTATTCTTTCAGCATATGCAAAAGCTCGGAAGTCGTACAAAAGCTTTGTACTTTGGGTCCATTGAACTGCCACAAAGCAAAATATTAAGAACTCGTGTTGTAAGGCTTCAAAATAAATGTTATTTGGAAAAAGCGTTTTCTTCTTGAAAAAATATCATGGGGAATGAATTAGACCCATCACCTGTGTTTACATATGTTCCGAATCCCAGCTAATTTGATGAATGACAAATAGCATCAATATTGGGACTTCTCATCTCAAGTGCTTCCCATGCACTCTGCATTTCCATCCACACCTAACAGAAGTATACATTTATAAACACTTGAGCATTTTATTGCCTCCCGTATTCGCTGCCTAATTTTTTTCCTTCCTTTCCTTTTCTTTCTCTGTTGCCGCCTCTTGACAGATTGCGATGGAGTGTGGCAGAAATTTCGTTGCTCTTCATCAAGAGGCGTAACAAGTTGTTTCTAGCCGTGTCATCCCTCAAAAAGAGAGGGATGTTCCGAGATGAATAACGTGGGAGTCCTGTCTGGACCATTGCCAGTCCGCGCCATTGTTCCACCAGACAACGGACTCTTAATGGTAATCTCCTCAAGACCATCCCTGGCATCTGCTCCCGGTTGTGTTTTTCTTCCACTTTTTTCCCCTTGTGTGTGTGCCTCACTTCTGTCTTGATGAATGGCTTAACACTCGCCCAGACATTCCATCTGATTGAAGTTTAATCGTGGTTTCATTGATACGCAAGCGGGGCTCTAATCCGATTAATAGATTTCGATGGTACCGTTTTTCTTTTTTTTTCCCGACCTATCGTTGTTTCGTGCCTGCGTGAGAATCCGTTCAATTATTTTGCCTTAATTTTTTATTTCACTCCGCAGACGTCAATACTTGATGGCTTCATTAACGCCTATCATCATGGAGGTTCGACTTCGTGATTTGGTAGAACTACGTGATTTGGAAATTCAATTTAACGGATGTTTTTGTTGGAATTCTTTTCAAATTGCATGTAGCTAGTATCATTAATATTACTTAAAGAGTTTTTGCTGTGTAAGCAAATATATTGGCCTTAAGGCTGCACAATAAAGAGTAATGTCACGAGTTTTAAAACGCTGTTTACGATGGCTCTCGCTTACTATATTCCTTACAAATAGTTATTGTGTTTTTACACCAATTTTTTCTTTCTTTCTGTGCTTTGTTTTTACTCCCGTCTTTAATAAAATCTATCTTGTGAAAACTGCTGTGCATGAAGAAATTAACACGTAAAACAAACCAACTATTCTAATATAAATTTTATTTTAGCTTGCTTTTTACTACAAATATATATTATACTAAAGTGATCAATTTTTTTCCCTATGAAAAGGAGGACGAAAAATTTAAGAAAAAATTGACTAAATTTCTGAAACATTTTATTAATTCAAACAAAAATGCATAAATTACGCTGAAGTCCCTTATAATTAGTTATTTAAAACTAATTTTTTCCCATTGATTATTTTTTGTCAATGTGTCATTTTCTAATATACCAGAAATTTCGGATATTGAATTTTACGGTAAGTGCTGCAGCTAAAATATCAACATTCAATCTTGTTTTGTCACTTGTCATTTCCAATTTTAAAAAAAAACTCAACTGTAGCATTAGTTCCAGAGCAGTACAATCTAAATTCAACGAAAATAACTATATTCCCACCCATCTTTTATCAATTTCAACATTTTGATCTTCACATTGTGCGAGTTTATCAGAATTTAAATATACATTCAGTCTTCTAAATTCTTCAGACAGACAATTGTCATCAATTTCAATATCGGACATTTCTTTCAATAAAAACTCGATACAATTTTCTATATCTGCCCAATTTTCTCGTGATGCGTAACTGTTCAGCCTGGCATCTCTGAATACAGAGATTAAGAGATTACTTTTAAAATATTGAAAAGGAGGACAAGTAGGAAGGGCTGTCCTCCCTAAAGGAGGACGATTGATCACCTTAATTGTACGAAATCATATATTCAATGATTTACCTTTAAATAACATAGTGGTTTGTATTGATAAAAATATGAAAATCTTCATTTTTTTAAAAAGTGTTTTCAGTGTTAAGTTCTGGCATAAATATATTTCGGCTTATTTTCAATCCAAAGAATTTTGATCTCCTATCATAATTACGCTTACGTGTGCCGAGACTCCATGTTATGTATTCCCACATACGGCTGTAATTACCTTCAATATTTCATGTTACAACGTGGAAGATCATGGGTGGGGATCTAAACACTGTATCTAAGGTCGCTGTACTCTAGTACGTGCGCTGTTCACTTGTGTAATGTATGGATCATAATGGACACGCACTATTTTCTATTAAAAGCTGAACACGCTAATGTTTCGTGCTGCCCTGGAAATCGGGTCGGGCACGATAAGTGAAAGACTGATTTTGAGCGATGACCGTGACTATTTGATACCCATACTGATTAGTACCTTGTAATGTTATTAGATCACAAAAAATATATCAAAATTCTTAACAGAAATTAAATGGTTACTTTTAACTACTACGCAGCTCGTAATATGCTGTTCTTTGAATTTTGGATAAATAAAATTTTTTCCCTACCACACACAGTGGCAATAAAAAGATGATTCCTTAAAATGTCAGCATCTTTTAGTTCTTATGAATAATTTCTTATATATTAAAATTTTAGTTCTGTGTGTAAAAAACAGTAGGATGTTAAAGTTGAAAAAAAAATGACAGCAGTCGTGTCGAGAATCGCTCCGTGTGTTCTGCTTAGAATAAGTATACCTATTAATTATAGATAACAATTGAAAAATCTGTATTTATTTTTGATTATTAGTTTTTAAGATATGTGAAACATTTGAATGAAGGAATGAGGTTATAGGTAAATATTTGTCTGGCATAAAAAATATTTGCAAAACAGTAAGAAAAATTTTTGGACAGTTTTTATGTGCACAATGTATGGACATTGTGCACAATGTATTTGGACAATTGTGTGCTATTTCATCCTTCAGGGAAATGTTATTTTCGTATGGGATTAATACCATGGTGCATGAAAAATGCTTCTATTAATCTTATTTTGTAATGGCAAGGATGTGAAAACTCTAATTCTTTTGTGCTTTTTTAATCCCCTGACATCCGCAGAAGAAAACGATTTGATCTATGGCAATGTACCGAGCAAGAAAAGCTTGAAAAGTTGTTGATATCTTTCTCCTGTATGCCTTATCGATAGTCTCTTTCGATCGATCCGCACCAGACATTTCGCAAACACAAATCTCTCCTCTCAAGGGATGTCTAATCCTTCTCGGATTTAATCCCTCCATAGTTCCAGTGTAATCCTTGTGGAAAGACCCATGCCTACACTGCCTTTTTTCCCTGCATCCTCTGCACCCCAAGAACAGATGTGGATGCTAGGTGAACCCCTGAAAGCCCTGAACTTTGTGTAGGTCTTTCCCCAACTTGGCCACCTGTCTGTGTTATTCTTGTTGGCGTTCTATTTTCGAGAAAGGCTAACAATGGTCTCTTTAGATGCAGAAGGAGTGAGGATGGAATCTGAGCTATTTTTGCTAAAGTATCGTATGCTCATGCTTGCTCTTTTGTATTTCGGAAAAGTTTGTGTACGTGAAGTATAATCCAATGATACTCGTATCTTATAAGGAATGTATATAACTCGCATATTTTGAATTTCATTTTGTTTTCTCGTGTCAGGAAATCCTTCTACGTTAATAAATAATTTTAGTCGTAATTTCTTTTGGGTTTTAGGAGAAGTGCCAAGAGATTTATTTCATAATATTAGCTGGCTGGTAAAATGGTTTTCAGAAAGCAGGGTTCTATTTTCATTGAAATGATTTATTCAAATCTAACTAGGGAAGAGAAATAGAGCTTATATATATGTGTCTTTATTAAATGATGTTTTTTTGTATAAATATTTAGTTTGTCTAAGCAATACATATTTAAAAAGATAAAATTCCTTGAAGATTATTAGAATTAAATCGAAATCGAGTGTCTGATTATTAAACTTGACGAAAATGTATTTTTTTATGGTAAACAAACTAATAAAAGGCCAAACTAAAGATAATCTGTAGTTAAAAAGTATTTTGGTTTGCTGTTTTTGCATATTTACAACTCTCTTAGTAGAATTACAAATTTAACGTCATTTCGATAGTTTAGGTAATAATAAATTTCTAAATGTTATAGTTTCTAATCATAAGAATTAAATATTTTTCAGATTGTTTTCAAAATGCTTACGACTATTTTCAATTATGAATTCTTAAGTATTGCAATGTTCGTAAAATGAAATTATACATTTAACATAATTCATGTAATCAGCGTGGAATGCCGCACATTACGGAATCGGTTTCAGTGACATTGTGTGTGATATTACATTAATATTTATATTATTAAAGTATACTGTTCTCAAATATTATAAAATTCATGCAAGCCTTTTTATATGATTATCTTGCATTGAAAGTTTATATTCACGTATTGAAAAATAACTTTTTGATAAATATTTTTCAAAAGAAGATGAATGAGCTTTTAATGGAAGATTTGCAGGAATGATGAAGCAAATGTTTCTGCTTTCGACATTTTATTGAACGTTTTATTTTTATTTGATCTTCGAATGAGCATTATTGCTTATTTTATTTTTGAAAGTTGTGTTTATATAATTTCTTTTGTGTGTGTGTGTAAATTATCACTTGCCTTTTTCGATTAAATGTCAAATGGTGAAATATTTGAAGTTATGAGAAGTATTTTTTCTTTAGGATTTACAGAAATTTTTATTTATAGTGGAAAACCTGACCCTCCCCCCCCCACACACACACATTTAATCTCACTTTCATACGCAAATCATTTTTCCCCTCCCTAGTCAGTTGTATGCGAATCGGTCTCTAAAAACTAGATTCATTTCCTCCAAAACATGTAGAAAGCCATTGGCAGAGAGCGTTTATAGAAAAGCCTGTTTCGTTTTTAAAGCTCCCCTAACCAGCCCCGTCATTCTCCCTATTCATCCCACGATATTGTAGCTGTTTTGAACCGGAAAAGTTTTTGTTCAAATTTGTGGGCTTGCGGTGCTTCCGCACAATACTTGGCGGAAAAGTTGCCCATTGTTATCAACCCAAACCCGAGGATATTCATTGGTTGCAACCTTAAGTTAAGACATCCCCAAACGTCATCGTAAAGTGTAGCCTGATACGGCTGGATGAGAAAGGGGGAGCGATGGTTAAACAATCATATCGCTTATTTTGAGGCTCAGGCAAACCAGATGGGCCAGATGTACGAGCAGCGTTGAAAATTGTGCATCGAAACGACTGATCAGGTGCAGCACCTTTAGCCTCCCTTCCGATTTTGACGTGGAAAGAAGTTCTATTGTATGTTTTTGCGAACTAGTATCAAATGTGCCATAGATGTTTCTCAATTGTTCCTATTGTAATAGAGAAGAATTGGTGTATTAGTGGTCGTTTTAGAGACGCTATTGAGTAACCGGGGTTATTTGTGTAGAGGCATAAAATTCCAGTGGCCTCCTATTCATAATTTTTTGCTCCTCCTCCTGTAAATCCTTCACCTTCAAAATATATGTTAGTTGTACTTGATTCAAAGGTAGTAAAATGTGGCCATCAGAATATTTTGTAGTTTCTTTAGTGAATGCTAGGGTATATCGTTTTCCATTTTTTGACGGTGGGAAGCAACACTATTAAATTGGAAGCATTTTTTAAAAAAGTTGTTTTAGAAATATTTTATCAGTTAATCTCAATGCGTTGAATAGGCATGTGAAGTTTATAATAAGTTTCTTATTTTGTGTTTCTTATGTATACGGAGAGAATCATGACATGATTTTCGTAAAACATGTATCGCAATTTATGTAAAATATGGTAAAAAAAAAAAAAAATGCATATACATGTCTGTGTAATGCATGTACAAATTTCAATATTTTACTCTTCATTTGTCAACTCTGACAATATAATGATTAAATTCTAGTTATTCAACCTTTAATATATTTTAGGCAAGTTATGTAGGATGGCTTGTCGTGCCTGTCATTTTGTTCAAATATCAGCGACTCATTTTTGTTTATCTAATAATTTTATTATGATGAATCAAGATCCGAAAATAGAACAGTAATATGTCCCCCCCCATTTTTCTAGTTAAAAATGTTTTTCTCCAAGTTTTCATTTCAATAAGCAATTTCTTTTTGTTTTCCGTCTTTAAAATGAAAAATAAACTTGTCATTTTTCTTTCTAAAATTAGAGGAATACTTGCATTATTTCTTGATTTTTTTTTTCAAAAAATCTTAATTTTCTCGTAGTAATGTATAAGCAAAACACTTGAAAAATCCGCTTAATAATTGTTTGCTAACAAAAATGAAAGAGAAAAAAGATTGAACACAGAAAGAATTTATATCCTTTTCCCTCATTAGACATAAGAGGGAAAATATTCGGTTTTTTTTTTTTAAATGACAATTCTTGTAACAACACAGAAGCTGAAAGACATATACCAGAAATCCCCAACAGCCAAAATTCAGAATAATATAGACAATTTGTATAATCATTTAATACCACCGAACGTCTCAGAAGCGGGAAAATGTCCCATTCTTTGAGTTGAACAATCCGTAGCTCCTGCAAGAACACGGAGCTGAAAGACAGTAACCGGGGTTAATCACAATAACCAAAATTTATCGACCTATAAAACCGGGGCGAGTCAATCTATCTTATGAAAGAGCGTCTCGATCAAAATTGGGCGGCTGAATATCAGCATCATTTGGAGTGGAACATCGAAGTGACGGAGGACATCTCCAGCACTGGAGTGGTCTAATTAGATGCTCCTCTTTCTTCCTTCTTACCTATCGATCTGCCTGCCTATCCGCATATTGGATGGCCTACCTCATTGATTTTGGGGTGCCTCGATTATAAATTCCTGGCTTAGGCCGTGCTCACTTGAGGGGAAAGTATTCGCTTTCTCATTTGTCTTCTAGGCTTTAAGAAATCTTTCCCATGGAAACTTCCTACTTCATCAGCGGAATTGATGTGCCTTTTGTAGTTAGTTGTTCAGCAGAGATTGGTTTTATTTGGATTCGCCTTGTTTTTGTTGTATTGTAGAAAGGGTTCAAGTTCTAGATTGCAAATAGCATTTGAAGGAGTGTACTTTTAATAAAGTAGATCCCGAAGTGTATTACAAGAGTAATATGCAATCATTGTATATAAATTTGTTTTTGTCAAAGGTTTGGCATTTTTCTACAGAATTGTTACATGGATTTGTACATTACATCTAACTTGTGTTGTTTTAAGGAGAAGGCAAATAAGTTGTCTTCAAAATTATTTCTGGGGGAAAAAATGTCTGTCCTTTAAATTCGAAAATTACTTTTATCAGGGACATTGACCCGGGGGTTCACCTTGGTAGGGTGCCTCGTTTTTCGACTCGACCTCAAAAAGATCATGATCCAAATAATTTTAGTTGCCTAATGTTATTCCCAAGCTGTTCTATGAAATACTGGGAAATTCGAATACATAACTGTCAATAGTGACAAGATTGCGTCATTATGACATGTCCTTCGTCCGTGTCTAGGCCTACCACCATACACCGTCATTACTCATTTACTCTAAAGGCGGCAGTCGGTTTGTGCCTAGGTTTGTGAGATTGTGAATCACTCGCATTTATTTGTTACGGGTTACTGTTTGTACAGATATTTGGAAACGCACGCTTGCTATGCACTGTCTGCTTTAAATGGTTACAGGTAGGGGCCTACTATTGCATAGGGGCCCAGGTCCTCAAATCTTAAGACCTCACTGACTTTTACGAAGTAAAGGTTAATCCTTGGTATTTTTCATTGATCTTTTAAATTTCCAGATCCGAATTTACAATTTTATTTTCTCTGTCAAAATAATATCAACTTTGTCTTCTGCTTAAACTACAAGAAAATTTTTTAAGATTTCTTCTTCTATTAACATAGCAGTCCAGGTTGGGCCAAGGCCTTCCCGAGAACCCTCTTCCATTCCGATCTCCACTTAGCAATAGTTCTCCAATTAGTCACTCTCAAAACTTTAAATCGTCCTCCACACACAATGGGCCCATCTCAATTTAGGCCTACCCCCCCCCCCCCGTTCTAGTTCCAATAGCAGTGCCGGTTTATCCATTGCGCGCTTGGGGCATATTCAGGGCCTGGATGTGCTGGATTTAGTCAGATTTTCTGGTTATAAATTACGATACACCAGTGCCAAGGGGGCTTGCAGATCTTCTGCGCCCAGGTCCCGAATGAGCTTAAATCGACTCTGTCCAATAAGTTTGTAATTGAAAATTATGAACGTCGCAAGGATAAGGGGTCCATACCGCAGATGTGGCCCACAAACCTCAAACGACCAATCTTGATGAATTTAATGACATCTGCTTCCTTAAATAGCTTCTGTAACTCAAAATTATGTCGGTGTCTCCAAAATCCATACTCATTCACAGCACTAAAGATATATCTAAGAACTTTACGCTCAAAGAGATGGCAACTGTTCAGTCTGTGACTTAGTCAAAGTCCAAGTTTCTGAGATTCTAAGATTTCAATGTTGGCAATTCAGAATAATTTTAATGTGCTTTTATTCCAACAAATTCCCTCTAAAAATTTGTCATTAACTTCGTTGCCTTTCCCTACTTTGAGGCTCTGTTCGAAGCGCCTTGCATTTAAAGCAGTTTTTTATTTGTTGTATATTGATCCCCAAAAGCACGAAATAGATTAAAGAAACACGAGTGAGAAGAGGGAAAACTGAGAATCGGTAAACGCGTTGGCAAAACGCATTCCTTAATGGAAGCTGGGAAATTTTTAAAAAAAAGAATGATAAAATGATATCGGTCTGAGAGCGGAATTTTCCACCATAGTGGGAACAAAAAACACATTATAATTCTTTAATAAAAATATTGAACTGCGGGGTAGATAAAAGAATGGCGAGTTAAGTAAGTATTGCCACGCGTTAATAATACTCTTTCGTACTATATCTTCCCGTTATCTCTTCATATGTGCCTTGTATTTTACGCCTTTTTTTACCCTCGCAGCTCTTTCCTCGAGCACATTACTGTTAATGCACTGCACTTTTTTCCGAGCTTACTTAAAAGTTTTATTCCGTGTTTTCTTTATTCTTTGTTTCTATCTTTCAACGGTGATGTGTTCTCACCCGACGAGGGAGGGTTATATTCTCTCGATAAAAGATAAGGAAAAGAACGTGAGTGCTTTTCATACTATAAATAAATAGCGGGTCTGTTTTGTTTAACGATCATTACGCCTGCCATTTGATGATTTGTTGGCTTTTACTTCACACTCCCTCGGCGGAATGTCTGCCGTTTTTAATGAGGGAAAAGGCGTTTATTCTGGGGGGCCCCACGAGATGAATTGATGTTTTAAAGGCTGCGAAAGCAAATAAGAGTTCAGCAAAGGTCTAAATATTTCAACCCCCGTTCTTGTCTGTTAAGTGGATTCACTTGTCTTGATTGTTTATTGTTCGTTCAGTTTTTTCTCTCCAAGCAGCTTGTAAACAGTTTTGTATTCCGCGCGTTACTGTTTCTAACAGAAAGAAATGAGAATTTTCTTTTTCTCTCTGTAATATTAGTAATACCCTGCCAGCTATTAAAATTTATAACTTAAGCTCATTCCGTGAAGACTGTGTGGAGCGGAATTGCCTTTTAAACCCAAACATTTTATTCTACTGTTTCTAGCGTTTATTAGCGATTTGTGCGAATGCTATACATTTTCTTCGTGTATTTTCCCATACCAAATAGGCCACAGTAGTCTATTGGTCATAATAACTTGCTCGTTGCCAAGACGACTGAACCACTGGAGACCAATGGCGTAACGGAGAATATTAGGGGCCCCCCGAAAAGTCAGGTCAGTCTAGGCTTTGGGGCCTTTTAGAAGCCCTGCCCCCTCCCTCCTGCAATGCAGGGGTGTACGTTACGTCACTGCCGAAGACCCACCCTTCCGTGTAAAGAAGCTGATGCACCTTAAATTGTTATGGCTCAAAGTTTTCCCGTTGGGTGACCGCAGTAGCCTAGTCATCAAGGTAACGGACTCGTGGCCGGCGTGTTCTGTTAAGTCCAGCCTGTTCTACGTCGTCGTTCCACAACATCGTACTTGTCACGGTAAACTAGTAGTCATGGTCACGAGCTCGTGGTCATTGTGACATGAGTTTGAACCTAGTGCCACTGAAGCTCCGTCGTGCAGAAAGGAGCGATGCGCGTGAAATCTGTCGAGGTTGAAACTTCCTCCCGTTGGTGTGGTGAGGAAGTTAGGAGAGGGTTGCAAACTCTGGTTTTGTCCTCATCACTTGACCATGATTCAAAATTACGAGGACCGTCGCCAACAGTCCTCGAGTAGGCTGTATAGTGCTACGTAAAATTTCACTCACTCGGTCCTCCCGTTGGTGTGGTGAAGTGTAGTAGTTTGGAAAGGGAGGTACCAGCTCAGGTATCGTCACTTGACTGTGACTCAAAATTACGAGGTCCGTTGCCAATAGCCCTCGTGTTGCTTTATAGTGTGACGTAAATAAACACTTATTTACCAACCCACGCCGGAAAAATGTCAAGTGTTATGAAGTGTACAAAATTCAATTCTTGAAATTTTCTTTTATTAGAATGCGCACGTCTGTCTTTTTTAGCGTGTATTTCCAAAATTTTATCTGGTTTACCCTTCTTTTAGATATCAAAGTATTGGTTTAATTACCAAGTGACAAACTGCCTTCCTGTAGCTCAAACAGATTTAATACATTCATCAAACCATTCAATTATTCATGAGGGCAATCTGTTTTATGATACAGTTGTAATGAATGGTTAATTTTTGTGTAAGCAAGAGTAATAAGATGGATGGATGGTAATTAGCAAGATGATTCTCTCTTTTTTTAATAGCAGCAAAATTGCAGAATAATTATATATTTGAAGGCATTAAATATAGATAGAAAAGTAGGGGAATCTAGAAATATTTGTTAGCCTTGATTTTTGGCCAATAAAATTTTTCTTAAAATTATTTGAGCTTAAGAAATTTTCCGTTTATTTAGTTGTCTCTTTAAACAGATTTATTAAATCGTGGGTCATCGCAATAATGGAACTGCAGCTGTTATGTCAAATGAAAGCCGTTCAATTCATTGTTGTTCAGTCGATCTCTATACTGAGAAATATTTTCAAAATAAAAATAGATATTTTTTTTTATTATGTATAAATCACAGTATTCATTTATTTTAATTTATCATCTAGTATTTACTCGCATTTTCCCGAAACACTGGGTCTCGGAACGAAAATTCAGTTTGGAAATGAAACATTTTTGAGCTGCTAGTATTTTTATATGTAGTGTTTTGCATTTCTCAAAATTTTGATTATAATAATTCTGTAGTATATATATATATTTTAAATCTTGGAATGAATTTTTTTTGTTGTAGAATTTATCATTTATGAGTATTTTATAAAATAAATATTCATCTGTGCTTATGAATTGGGGGGGGGGTGAATAAGTCCCTTGAAATGCACATTCAGGATCGTAGTTACCGCTGTATCAGTCGTATCAATGATAAGGCGCCCCCAAGCTAAAGGGGCGCCAACAAATGTGAAGAAGTAAACTGTTAATATATTAAGGGACACTCAAAAATGATGTACAAGAAATTTTGATACAGGGCACACACTCAGCTATAACCATTAGATACGCCAGTGGGCACATTACTGTGTCATAAAAGCTTCCTGTGTTTTTTAAAAATCGGAAACCAATGACTGGAATGTTCTCCCGGCTCCCAATCCAGCTTGTGTGTGGCGGAATTGTCCGGAAAAACTCTTGTTTTTCCAGATTCTCCCACTTCGACGTTCCAAACGGACAGGCGTATTGATCTGAGCTACGTAGTGTGCGTGCGCAGTCATCGCAGGAATTACGTGCAGCCGCTGCGTTTTCCTTTTTACTCCGATAAGCATCGGAGGTTGACAAAACCTCGGGAATCAATAAAATGGGCTAACCTTCCCCCATCGCGTGCCTGGTGGGGGTGGGAAAGTCATGGCAACCTCTTGTTGTTACCGCATCTGACCTTTAAGCGATTATATACACTTCAGTAAGAGAGAATCTCCCTCCTCTTTCACAAAGTGTCGTGACTTCCTCAGGTCCTGGGTTAAATACGCGCCATTTGAGGACGGCCAATGATGGTGGAATCACGCACGCTAAAAAACACTCGAATCGTTAGCAGATGTCATCTTTTGCATTTGGGAAGACGTTTGAAGTGGCAAATTAACATTTGATTTATCATTTTGTGTCGTTTTCAACAGAGCTCCTTTCTCTTTCTTTCCCTTTCCTCCTCCCCGCGTGATTGTTTGCTGTGGTAACCCTGTCCATGAAAGTGAAAATTGGTGATTTCTCTATTGGAGAGTATGGGGTTGCATTGTTTTTAGGCTGTGTCCCATTTCTTTGTTTACCATTCATGAAAGGATGCGTGTTGTGGCAATTAGTGAATGGTAGTTTCCTTTCTTCACTTTAAAGGGTATTGCAGAATCGAGTTATTGTTATGCTTTAATGTCTTCTTTCAAATGGTATGGAAGATTTCGAATTTAAGTTTTTTTTTCTTTTTTTTTCCCGTACTACGGGTTATGGAAATCATAATTTGGTAGAATGTGGGGCATTGTTATGGTAAATACGGTAGTCATGAGCGAAATCAACGTTATAGTCAGTTTTGTTTATTTTTTAAATGTTTCAGAGATTGTTCTGGTAGTTTCTGAAAATTGTCTTCATTTACATCTCATTGAAAAATAGCTGTGCAAACGTTCTACTTTTTTCAATCAGTAAAAAAATTCATTGCTGTATCATTCAATAAGTTGGTCATTCAATTAAAACAATTGATTTCGTGTCATATTCTCAGTTTTAAGTCTCAAATGATAAATATCTAGTTATTTAGTTATTATAATACTAAAGAAATGAAATTTTCTACCACCATGTGAGTTACAGGTAGTTTAATTTTCTACTATATCCGTTTTTAAACTCATGATTATTGCAATGTATTGATTTTTTTTCTTTGCTTATTTTCGAATTAATTTTGTCTTAAAATTAAAATGATTATCGTTTCCAACGCGTTTTTCGATGTACTAATTCTAAAGTCAAATTCAAGAATTTCGAAAATAATTCCATTTAAGTGATATTTTTATTTTAAAATTTTAACAATCCCTAGGAATAATAATATAATTTTAAAATAAATATGTGGGACTATTTCTTTTTATGCTCATCTTATTGCGTTATGACATTAAAAAATGACTAAATATTTCGGAAGTATTCACTTTCACTTCAAAGTATAAAATGTAAGCATTTTGTTATTCGCACTCTGAGGTATTAAGGCATTACATATTTTGAAATGGTGGGGGATGATATTAAAAGGGGAGGGATGTTAACTTTTTTTTCAAGTATTGTATATTCACTAGAGTATCTTGAACACTATCCATTTTGCTAATATAAATAATGTACAACCTATCCTTTCTTTGCCCTTTATAGTAAAAAAAAAAACAGAAAGCAAAATTTATTCCCTCTTCCTTTTAAATTAGGTTTCCTCTTTTCCCCCTCTCTAGAGAGATTTCTGATATACTTCTGGAACCATATAAATTCCTTCTTTGCAAAAGAGAGGTTATCCTTTCGGGTCACTCGCAACGTTCCATGTGCGTTTGACTAGATTTAGGCGAACGATTCAATTTAATCATTCTCGCTCCACAGACTTCCTAATGAAGTGGCCTCGATGCACTTTTGGACAGCTTTGATAAAAATGAGCCTGCCTGTGTAATGAGGTTCTTCTGGAGTCAAAATCCCGCCTGAACCTTTTTAGAAAGGGGCCATAGAGAGAAGGAAAAAAAGAGCATTCTGGGCTCCACTTTCACACGCCATTGCTTCCATTGACAGGTGATCGCCCCTCGTATCGTTTGTCAATTCCGCATTAAAGCCAAGGCTTTCCCATTTGCGCTCGGATAGGGTTGGGCCCTTTCGCGTTTGCCTTTTATAAGGGATCACATCTATTCATAACTAATGGCTTTGGCTCTCTCGTCTCCAAGGCAACCTACCCCTCCAAATGGGGGGCGTTCGTTATTCCTGCCCGAGCAAAGGGCCCCTTTGGTGACAAATCGTTAGCTGCGCTTCCTTTATCAGTCGTCAAGGAAGCAGAAATGGCAGTGTTGTGTGTGTGTGTATCTACCTGGAAGGTTGGTGTTGCTCTTATTTGGAAATGTATGGGGATTGGGTAAAAGGGGGGATGCGTTAAGTCTGGGTGCCGGAAATGCCTCCTTTGGGATTAATTAGCCTCATTTATACAAATTTGGATGAATCACCTACTTCGAGTAAAAGGAAGATGTTGGATGGGTTTCCTAGTAGAGAAAAGATTCTACGTTGTTCATTAAGGGATATTAGTGCTTTATATCGATTTAATGTGCTTTCTGTGTTACATTGATGAATACTTTAATAATGATCGACTGCTGTGCCATTGGACGGGGGTAGTAATTAACGTGTAGTTTTAAGATTTCTACTGGGAATAAGGAATGGTAATTAATTATCGTCGATATGTAATGGTGAACTCGTATTAGTAAGTATAGTTATTCGCCGTTAAATATCTGGGCTGTGATTTGTGGTAAATTTTTAATTAGAGTATTTAATATTTCTGAAAGTAATTGAATGGACTTGAGGTTAATAATTCATACAAGATTATTAAACCCAGATATATATATATATATATATAGCTATTTATTCATCCTAAAACTCCATCTATAAGCACTCATTTGGAGTAACTTCATTTGCAGATATTTAGCTTAATATTTCATGCAAAGCCATTGTATTATTCTCCTAATTATATTTATTTGTCTTACCATTTTAAGATAATGATAGGAAGCCGGATGTGTTGACCGTTCATATATACGTATGTGTTTAGTTTTTGAACCTACTCCTGAAAAAATTCCCTCCTGTTTTCATTTTCATCTTCATTCCTTTTGCATTTTCGAATTTCTTCAATTCATAACTTCTTTTTACTCTCCGCGATGCATATTTGCTCTGCGCAATCGCTGCAAAAAAACACGACCTTGCGATCGGAAACCTATTTCGGAGCGTGGAGCCAGGTGAGGGTAAAAAAAGAAAAAGTGGAAGTACGCTATCAGATTTTCTAGCGGGGCGCAGTATTCATTTGCGAAAGTGGCATAAAAACCTGTCTGCGAAGTTCTCTCGGAGCCAAACCTGATCCTCGGACCTCACGCTGTTCGAATGGGATGCACTTTGCACATAACCCGCAGGCCACTGAACCACTGCTATTTATTTTTAAAAACCTTTCCCTCTATCAGAACGCCGAATCTTTTTTTTTCTACCTCTCTTTCTTTCCTTATTCAGTGCTCATCTTATTAAAAGCGCCCTATGCGCCCGCCAGAAAGGCGTGCTCAACGCAAATAGTTTTCGGCTGGCAGTAGACGTTCGTGTTTCTCTCTGGATTGTTGCACACTGAAAAGGGCCCCTTTCTTTTTTTGTAATATTTATTTTGGCCCTCTAACCTTTTTGCGATCTGATTCTTCTGAGAGCTTGACTTTTTTTTTTGCTCCCACCTCCCACACCTTGGGAAAAATCTCATTTTGATCTTCCACGCGAATTTGCATAATCCATTAACGATCGTGACACCCGGATAAGTGCATTCTTTTGGTCGTATTTAATAATTTCGTTATGCGATTGAACTTGAGATGGATTGTCGTGGCCATTCTATCTGAAATAGCATCACATCATCATACGGGCCTGGCGTGTGTGTGTAATCCTGTGTGCGTCCTGTGCCTCTCTTTCCGATTTTGTGAAATGATATGATGGAAAGATTTTTGATGTTCAGTTTTTTAATAAGTATATAGAATGGTTTTTAAAAATTATTTGAAGCTTGATATGGCAACTTTTATTGTGGCTTCGTTCGAAACCGGGGATTTGATAAACCGTGTAAATGTGTGTCCGTGTATTCAGTGTCAATTAAATTAGAATATACATTAAAATTCTTTGTATAACGCGCAATTTGAGCCAAAAAAAATAATAAGCTGGAAATTTACGGGCCGGGTATAAAAATGACAGCTTAAAATTAAAAAAAAAAAATAGCATTTGAAAAATTATATTTCTATGTAGATCAAAATGCTGTTTGTTTGAAAGAAATGACATATACCTAATGAATATAAAAGCTTATTGTTCTCGAAGTATATTATTTTTTCAAAATCCTTGAATAGTACCTCGAATAAATAACTTTAAAACATAATAACATTGCATACGTATATTCCAGGTTCCTTTGTTAAAAAGGGTGGTGCGCGTTATACGCCGAATTTAACGGTACATATAAAATCGTTTAAAAAATATTTTACAAGAAAAATTATTTAAATGCTACTCTTGAGCAAAAATGAAGGAAAAATAACATTTTCATAACATTCATGAAAAAGCTTCTATAAAAAATATTTTGCCTGCATGAAGCTATGACTTTTATACCCGGGTTGAACTAAAATTTCTGAAATATATCATTTAGAAGTGGATTTATTCATATTTTATTTCAGAGAGAGAAATTTTTGCAAAAACTCGGGTTATTTTTCAATTGATTGTAACTCAGAAAATGTGAATTTGCCAAAAAATATAAATTCACCCCCGATATAGAAGTCCTAGCTATATGCAAGCAAAATATTGTTATTGTAGCATCTTTCGTAAAAGGGGAATAAATGTGTCATTTTTTCTTTATTTTTTGCCAAAAAGTTGCATTTAAAGAATTTTTTCTTGTAAAAATATTCTTAAGACAATTGTGTATGTGTATTTTGATGTAACTGACACTAAGAATCAAAACTATCCATTGATGTGAATTTCAAAATCACGGTTCAGAACATAGTCATCTTAAATGTGTATCAATTTATTAATAACAAATTTTAGTTTAGCACAGTTTTAATTCTCAAAATATTTTCTTTGGTATTAAATTTGGAGTTCGAGGTTTATTCTGGGTTACTTAGAGGGTTGGATGTCAAAGAACATTCCCCGTAAATCGACTTAAATTTTCTTAATTGGTTTGTACATAAACAGTTATAGAAATAATCAGAAATTAATTTTGATTTGAAGGCTGTACAGAATAGACCACCCTTATATATATAAAATCTTGCTTATAGGAATTGTAATGATGCATGTAAACAACTAAGAAATGTGTACCCCATTATTAGTAGCGTACACAGGAATTTTTCAAGGGGGGGGGGGGTCCAGGGTCGAAAGACCACTTTTCTCGTGCCGCCCAACATATTCTTTTGATTTTGTCGATTTTCGGGAACAAAAAACAGTAAAAAATTAATTATTGGATGAACAATTAGCATTAATTAATAAAATTCAAATACTTAGTCAAATGTTACGTACTATATGCATAGGATCATAATCAATCGAAAAAAACAAGGGCTTTTAGGGGGTCCGGACCCGAGCCCCTCCCCTTGTGTGCACTACCCATTATATATTTAAACGCTCACCGACATGTATCTGAATTTTTAATTACCTTTGAGGTTGCTTCTCTAATTTTAACTGTGTTTGTTGTATAAATTAACACTGTAGAATTTAAAAAAATAGATTACGCTTCATCTTCAGCTCTATGGATGGATGTTTCCTATGTACGCCATCCATTAAACCCGAGCACAGAACTCCCACAGATTATAATATATCTTCCTTTTTTTTTTTTTAATTGCTACATTGATACAAAATCAAACAAGTGCGTTGTACGACAAGAACAGCAACGACATGTAGAGCAAATTGCATTATCGCGCGTCTCATCTCTTACGTCAGGGGGATACATTTCCACTTTGTTTTGGGCGTGTGGTGGACAAGTGCAATCGCCCTTCAGCTTGCCTGAGTGAGTTGGAATTCTGCGGATCCGCTGTCAGCACTTGAGGAATATATTGACTTTTCGATGTACGCGTTTGCCGGTCAAACCTGTTCCTCCCATAACCCTTTCCCTTCGATCGAAAGCGACTCTTGGAGGAGAGGGAAAAAAACGAGGCAATGCCTACACTACTCTTTTGCAAATCGATCAGCCTCTTTTTTTTTATTTATTATTATTATTACTTTTTACCCTCCCTCTAAATGTTTCATTCGGAGAATTCATTACGTCGGCAAAGGAATCCTTTGAGGCATGGCCCATTCATCATAAAGCGATCTTTTTCGATATCCGACGATGTAATTCTAGAAACCATGAGCACAGAGAGCTGCTCGGCCGCGTTTGGCGTTTCTCACACGAATCCATCACAGGTCGACATCGGTGATTCCGAAACTTGTCAAAGTTGTCCGGAGTTTTGCCTCAATATGATCCGTCAGCTGCGGCCTTCTTAGACTTTCGAAGATCAAAAAACTTTTTGTAACCCCCCCCCCCTCCTTATTTTCATTCTTTCCAAGAGACTTTGTTCGAGATTTTTCACGTATTAAAGGTAAAATGTTATTTTATGTCTATTTGAAGATATATATTGAACTTATGAAAAAGACTCGTATGTAAAATTGTGACAAATCGTACGTGTTAATGAAAAAAAAAAGTCGTTTCTTTGAATATCTTCAAATTACCGTAAAATCTGGCGTATAACGCGCACTTTTAACACAAGTGATATGAAAAAATTTTAAGTCAATTCCTACTTAGATCAACAAAAAAAATTATTTTAGTTACTTTTTATTAAATAGTTACAATTAATATAAATATGTATAGACATATGACAGAATCGCAACATTAAGTGCCAATTAATTTTTATTTCTTTTCATTTAAGTATTGCATTGTCATCCAAAATAATCGTGTATATAAAATTTCAGTTCAACTGTTCAGCTTTGAAACGCGAGAGAAAAAAAATCTTTTAAAGATTTGACCCAAGTCGTCTCTGTGATTCTTCAAATAATTAATTTCAATCAATAGTTCTAATTATAATTAAATTATCGTATTGTTACCCAAAACAATAGTGTATAGAAAATTTCAGCTCAAATGAGCGCTTTAAAATGTGAGAAAAAACCTTTTCAAGTTTTGACCCTAGTCGCCAAAATGGTCGCTCAGTCGCCAAAAATGATGCCAACGTGGCTGTATTTGTAATTCTTTGAATAATTAGTTTTAATCAATTAATTTTTAATAATTTTGTTAAATTACTGTATTGTCATCCAAAATAAGTGTGTATATAAAATTTTAGCTCAGTTGAGTGATTTTAAATGCATTTAATTAACGATTGAAAATTTTGACCAGATAAATATAGAGAGAGTGAGCTAATAGTATATATATATATAGGAGTTGGAAAAAATTAGATTGAAATTTACAGGTGCGCGTTATACGCCGGGTATAAAAAAAAAAGAGAGCTTTAAAAATAAGAAAAATGATGAGTACAGAAGAAAATTAGATTTCTGCATGTATCGAAATACGGTTTATTTAAAAAGTGATATGCGAACCCCTGTAAGTTCCCCCATGAACTTACAGGGGTGTCGTTCTAGAAGTATACTAATTTTTCTATAGCTTAAAATAATACCTCGAATAAATGACTTCAAAACATAAGAGCAATGCACTTGCAAATTTCAGATTTCGTCATAAAAAAGGAGGGTTAGCGTTATACGGTGAATATACCTAAAAAATAAAAAATAAATTGCATTTTTAAAGTATAGATGCGCGTTTTTCAAAATTACCTACATTTTTTTAAGAAAAATTCTTTTTTCTCGCCTTTTTTTACACACTCTAAAGCAGGGGTGCTGCACTATAGGAAATATTTGAAACAATTGGATTCCCGTGCCATTGCATGCAGAGTTAGGGGATAAAGGTCAAGAATATACAGATTTAGTTTATTATATATTAATTATGCATTATTTAAAGATATTTATTAATATCGAAATAAATATAAAATACAACTATTCCTTCAATACAGTTAAATATTTTGATACGAGCCTCCTGCACCTCCCTATTTTATATCGCAATATCACGGGTATAATGTGTGACTTAATATTTCACACGATTCTCTGAATGTTCATTTGAGTCCTCAAAGAAGCTGTTAAACAACTCCTTTGTAGACTCAAAATTCTTTTCATGTGAGGAAAGATTTTTTTTTCTTTGATATATAGAGCCAAAAGTGGATAGCAGAGCTCATGCAATTTTCTCTTCAAGCAATTAAATCTCTCCAGAAATTACATCCAGCAATTTAAAATATCTGTCGATTTATCGTTGGAGTTACCTTCCAAATTTTTCAATAATTCCGTAAATTTTCCTTTCCATGATTCTGAAGATGTTACTTCAATAAGCTCCATTTCAAAATTATCAATTTTTGAGTGAAATTGATCAATTTGTAGAGAGGTATAGCGTGCCACTACGAATTATACCGTGCGCTAAATTTGGCACACAGGCCATGGGTTCCCGACCCCTGCTTTAAAGAAAAGGCGGAGGCATCTTTTGCTACCAAGAAATTCTCTTATAATCAACTACAAAAAATTAGTTTCGTTGAAGGGGAGGTAAGGCAATTCTATAACTCTTTTTTTTAAAAAAAAATTGTTTGATTTCACTTATGGTTAACTGGTTACCTTTCAAAAATACCGTATTATACTAACAAGTCAGTCATCTGTTGAATTCAGCGTAATGCAAATGAACTAGATATTTGTTTGATTATAATCGGGCACTCTTGCATAAATAATGAAACTCTTTCAAATCATCATCAGTTTCTTGTTTGTGAATGATTCCTTTGTACGACATAGATTGATTACATGAAAACAAGTTCGTATCCCTAACAATGATGTACTTTTTTTTTTTTTACTTCTTTAAAAGTTAATGAATCAAACATTTCATATAAAAAATTTACATAAATATCGAAATATTATCCAGAATAATATTCGTGTTTATAATAAAATCAAAAACAGGAACAAGTATGTCGGTGTATCTTGCTTTGGTTTATCGCTTATCCGGCTCCAAAATCTCATCCGATTTATCAATCTGAAACTGGTTTAAACAAACAACTTGATGAAGTCTCAGAATAGTCGTTGTATTCAACATGTGCTTTGATATTGAGGTTATTGTTACCGCTTTCCTTCTCTTGCCCCTAATGGATTGCTGCAAACCCACCACAAAATGATTGTTTGCAAACACCAATCCGGAGTGCCCTATTTTCTCTCTACGACCTCCACGAATCAATTTTTGTGCGAAAGAAAAAAATTATGTTGACTTCAACATGACAACCTGCACGAGGGATTAAGGAAGAAAAGGAAGAAGTTCTGGATGTGGCCTCTGAACCAAAGCAAACAGTATTTTCCTCGTATTGACAGCAGCCATCATCACCATCACTCACGTTTTCGAATATCCTCGCTTACGAAGGGTCAACAGTCCGGGTCGGATTCCTTTTCTCCTGTTCAGTCTCCTTCGTGATGTACCCTCTACCTTTGCCCATATGGATATGCAAAAAGCTTTCTCGAGTCGGGACAGAATTCGCACTGATGTTAATAGAAGTAATGCATTTGTTTTTTCAGCGAATATATGTCCGTCAATGTGCATTAGATACTAAATGACTCATCGTATAAGCGGATTAAAAGTTAAAGTTATAAGACCCGTCTGTGCAAGTTTTGTACCAAAACTTATTCCTTAATCCAGTGGTTCTTAAACTTTCGATCGTCCCCCCTTTATGTATCAATCTAACGTCGCGGACCCTTAAGATTTTGAACACCTCTCCCTGACTCCCAACACATGGCAAATGTTACCGTATTGGTCTGCTGTAAATCCAATTACTTAATTTTTGCAATAATGTCTCTACAATCTTTTTTGAAAAATTATTTACGCTGTAGTATAAATTTAATGGCTATAGTAGTTACAATATACAGTAGAAAACTGAACTCCATGATTTTAATTATTCCTTAGTATCGATACATGATCATCGATATGTTAAAATATTTTTTTTTTTTTTTTTTTTTTTTTTTTTTTTTTTTTTTTTTTTATTTTGTTTTTTTTTTCTTTTTCATCAGTTGCAGTAGTATAATGGTTTTCAATTGGGATGACACATTTTAGTGGATACTAGTAGCTTAGGATGGACGTCTTTAAATTTTTCTATGAGACTTTTCAGAGTCTGTAACAAGAGGAGAATCTTAACATTAAATGAGAGGCCTTCGCAGACCCCCCCCCCCCCTCCAGAGTCCACGGATCACAGTTTAAGATCCTCTGCATTAATCCATATTTACATTTCTGTTTCTTTAAAAACAATAGTATCGTATTCATTCTTATGTTCATATCGGAACCTAAAAAAATGTATTGTGATCGATCACCTAGAAACGGAGCTTGATTATAAAAGTGCAGTGTTAGAAGCTTTTCCCTTGAAATCTTATTGAATTTTTTAACCTCTTGGATTCAGAATTCAGCAATTGAGATTATTGTTCGGGAAAAACATTCTAATAAACAGGCTCAGTTTTATAAGAGTATTTAATGAATCTGACATGTGTTTAATTTTCGTATGAAAAATGGTATAGGAATCATCACTAGTCAGTGTATTAAAGCTTGCCAGCACATATTTCAATTTTGAAATATAGAAATCTAATGTTGACTCAAAGTCCTAATGATATTTTAAAGGTATTACTACAGATTAAATACGATTGCCTTTGTATATCCGCCATGGTGCATATTAGAAGTATGGTGTGTATGATATGTAATATATCTGTTCACTTGTCATCTTCGACACTAGAGTGCGGTTCAGAATTACAAGATCCGTCAACAAAATGCGACATTAATTGAGATGAAATTGAGGTACCCAATTTAATACTCTCGAATCGCATTTTAATAATTCATACTAACTACACAGTTTATTTTCTAGTCTCATTCTATAGTTGGTTCAGAATAGGGTATTATATATTTATATATGCAGTACCTATGCTTGTCCTAAAGCTGATAATTTGAGCGTAGCAACGCGTTAACAATAGCAATAATCATCAAAGAGAACATTTGCGGTAATCTATGTATGGGTGTGCACAACATGTATAAAATAAATTTGAGTTATAATTTTAGAATTGCTTACTTAATATTTTAGTGACATAGTTAAACTTATCTGATTTAGATACGAAGTTATTATGGTGTAGAGAGGGCTTGGCAACTTACCAGTGTACCGAGATAAGGATCTTTTATAAACTATTTTGTTAAACTAAAACTTCATAGAGTAGGCAATATAGGTTCTGCATTGCCATTGAAATGTATTGATTACCTTTGATTGTATATACCTTAATAAAAATTAACTTGAATATAAAATTTTAGTCAGACCTTTCGAGTCGACCTTGCCTTGCTTGCTTTTATTGATATAAGGGCAAGCAAGGTATACGTTTTATTGTCTCTTGTGTCTTTCGTGTGAACGTGTTAAACATTTATTATACTTTGATGGAAATTATGTTACTATTATTGTGAGTGATATCACATGCAATTATAAATATACATTTATTCCGCCATGTTTTCCGAGTTAATGCCTAGTAAAATCTTAAAATTTTGCCTAAGGTTTTTCTTAATTTAAATGTATTATTTCCTTTTAGTTTTGTGTAAGAAAATTATGTTTTAATTTTAATGTTTTTTAATTTCTTCAAATCATTTTTACCCATGAGCTACTTTAAAGTTACCGTAAAACAATTTTTTTTATAAACAAGACCCAATTTGAAAATTTGTCCAACTTCTGTCGTTTTGATATACAGTCGACTCTCGCTAATTCAAACCTTCGACAGTATGAAACTCTCGCTATTTCGAAGTAAAATCTGTGGCCGGCCAGAATGCAACACGCGATAATTCGAAGTGATCTTATAAAATTCGCGATAATTCAAATACGCATTATCATGTAGAGTCCTGTAGCAAGCAGGTTAGAGATTATATGTTTTGTGTTGTATTGGCCCTGCTTGTCTCTCCTGTAATGTAGCCCCTTTGAGGACCATCGGAGTTGACTCCGATAGCTCTGACAGAAGCTAAATTGTCACTAAACAAACTACACAACTTTTCCCTTCAAAATCATGTGGATCCGGACGTTTTTCAAGCTTCATTTATTCTAGAAAAATCTATTGACGAAGTTAGATAAAATGCCATTTTTGTGTGTATAAAGTTCCTCATCTGCTTCTTTTAACATAAACTAATAGATCTGTAATGAAAATGTTAATTCGTTATTGCAATTTTCTTGGTTATTTTATAAATTGCCTCGGTGTGTATTAGTTTTTAAAACCACGCTGCTTTTTTGTTTTATCATTCGCGTTTCTTTATGTGAGCTGGAAAATACTTACTGATTAAACATTCGGCTTCCCGTTGTCCATTACTCTCAACTGGAGGTCGAGAGGCGAAAGGATATTAATCTTCAAAAGCTTTAAATATTTATAAAGAAGTCTCAGTCGGGACGAAGAAGTATTTTATGTATCATAAACAGGGAGCTCCATTATTCGTTTCTGTGGCGGCAATTCTTCTTCGTCAAAAGGCTCTTGGAATTGAAAAATTGCACATCCTCCTTCCCACTGATTCAAAACTTCTAAGAAAGAGAGGCTAGAGAGAGAAATTTAGAAACCAGCCAACTAAAAAGTAATACTGAGATAGAATCGAACGATTGTTGCATAGCAATGCAAGGCCCCCTAGTGTTGGGGGAAGTGACTGCGATGCGGATTCCTCCTACAAAGCGTCTTCATTAGCTCGTTTTGCAGTCTTTGTCGGCAGGAAATACGGTATTAAAATGGAGTCCCTTGTGAGAATGGTGTACCAGACGGGAGATCCATGCTGTTTGAGATGGGAGAAAAAGAATTCTGTTCAACCGTTTTTAAAAGATAACTGAAGAGAGACATGATTTAACTTGCTCTAATGTTTCAGTTTTTGTTTCTTACTATCTAAAGAATTTTCATTTTACAACGAAATAGTTTTTTCTTCTTAGGATTCCGTATACATGAGCAAGTATGGATAGATTGAATATCGTTTCGAGTAAAATACAGTCAAACCTCCATATAACGAACCTCTATTTTGCGAACTTTTTTCCTGGAACCAGTAACATTTTACTATTTTCTTCGTAAAATGACCTCTAAATAGCGAAGTGCATTTTTTATTTGGCGAACTTTTTCTCTTGTGATGCGATATTTTTTTCTCCCTGTTTTTAAAATATTTCGGAACATTTTTCAAATTGTTCTCTCTTTTAGCACATTTTATTGTGATCAGTGGGCTTGAACTGGTTTTACCATGTGCCTAACTCACCTAGAGAAATGAAATTGCTGTAATTTTTGAAACAAAAGCTGAAGTAGAATTAACAGACTTTATGAGTAATTTAAAGGCGCATGTAGTGGTTGGTGTACCCTTAAAATTGCTGGTTATAAAATATTTCGAAATACTTCTCGGCTTAAAATTAGAGTTTCATTAAAAAATTCACATTAGTAAAATTAGTAAATTCATTAATGTAAAATTATTTTTTTAAGTTTGAAACGTGGTGTATTCCTGAACAATGTTTATTCTTTTTCTCCTGCGGTTTTTTTTTTTTGTGAGTATGTAATAAATTGATATTAATTTTCAAAAAAAGTGTGAATAGTTACTTTTTTAAAATAATATATAGTGTCTATAGATTTAAATTTTGTTTTATGGGGTCTGTAAAGTATATTAAAAGATTAATCTTTATTTAACGAATTTCCCGTATAACGAACTTTTTTCTGGATTTAGCAATTTCGTTAAATAGAGGTCAACCCCGTATGCTTGTTCCCTTAATTTCTTTACTTTGCTACAATCAAAGAAAACTGTTATCGTGTTTTATAAATGTTTGTCCAATAATTAGTTCAAGAAAATCAGGTTTAAAAATAATTTGTGATTTTACTGAATCTTTAACTTTTTATTTAATGTTCTTCTTTGTAATTTGTAATAATTAATAATTTTAATATTTTATTTATTCCGTCGAAATGGCAACAGTGTTCTTGGTATACAGCTATTATTTTTCAGAAATGTGTAATATTATGATATCGGATACTTTCTGAAAAGAATTTTTAATTCTTGAATATTATAATATTTTTTGTTACAAATAAATATATCATTGATATGTTTTTCTCATTTCTTTATTTAGCAATATAAAACTATAAATATAGAGTTCGTATTCGAATTTCCAAGATTAATTTGTTGAACTAGAGGAAGTTCGCGCAATGAGTTCAACCATCAAATTGCAGTTTCGTAATTTTTTGTCTTGAAAATTTGTAATTGTAAAATCATATTTATTTTTATTTATTTTTCAAAAGGAGGAAAAAAATTATAGAATTCTAAATTTCTTTACAGAAATAATTTGAACTCTTGAATATACATTAACCTAATCTCAAATCAAGACTTTTTTTAATACAACTATATATTTTGGATATGTCAGATTTATGGAACTCAAATGAAAGAACTAGGCGTATATAAAATAAATCAGATGTTTCAAATTATCAAATCAAAACTGTCAAAGATCTAACAAGATCTCGCCACCCTAAATATTTCATGTTTCAATCAAAACTCTTCATTTTTTACAAATTAAATATTTATACTCAGCCAAGTAGGAAATAAAAGGAACACAATATCCATTTATAGGCAAGGTTGAAACAATCAAATGGGCGCGATTACCATCACTGCAGTTATTCGAATAATTTAAACCTAGTTACGTCTATTGGATCCTTGGGAGTATTGGTAAAACTGACCCCAAAATGCCAAAGAATTATGTCCCGTAAGTAAATGTGTTCCTCTTGCTAACGGCGGGATCAAAGCATTTTCACCCAAAAAAGACTTGATGAATCTCAGGTTTTCCTCCATCAGGTTGCACGACTGCAGTGCTGTTCGGCATGTAAATCATGTCCAGCAAGCCCGCGGGACGCCGCCCATAGATGAAAGGTTAAGCAAACACTCGGCTCGTCCATCGCTCCGGGCTTTCCTACTCACTTTTTTGCCGTCGCTGGCTTGGCTGCTTTTTTTACTTCCCCCTATAGAATTTCATTTCCCCCTCCTTGAGTCTTAATAACGCAGATGGCAGGAAAAAGGTTGGATTGCAAGTAAATGGGAGGAATATAAGTGTCGATTTTCCGACCAATTAGAAGATTGGGAGATAGCTGTAATTGTCTTGTTATTCCGTTATGACTTTTTGTTTGTGATCGAAAATGGTTGGTAGAATAAATTAACACACACACATTCCTCCTTTGCTTTATTGTCGTTGATGTGGGCAAGGAAATTTCATGTCATCTATCAAATCTTTTTTATACCTAAATGATTGCAATTGTTTTAGTAGGCGAATTTAAGTTTTCTTTCTTTTCGTAAATGATGTACCGTAAAATCCACTTAAGCTACAATTTTTAACTTTTCTCTATATTTGCCGTATAACTTGCATCCCCGTTTTTACGAGAAACCTGAAATGTACATCCGCAATGCTCTTATGTTTTGAAGTCATTTATTCGAGGTATTATTCCAAGTTTTGGAAAAAAAAATAGTATACTTCTAGAACTACAATCCTTTAAGATCATTTTTTCCCAATGGGGCTGCGCATTGGTATTTTAAACCTTAGCAGACCTAGTACATTCCGCAGGAGCTGGTACCACTTTTTAGCGCTGCACCATATAGGCGGTACCAATTAAAGTAATTTTGACGCCCAGTTTCCTCCTTTAAGTTCATAAGGTATGTCATTTAAAAAAAACCAGATTTTGATATATGTTGAAGTCTTATTTTTTTCCATGCTCATTTTTTTTAACGCTCTGATTTTTGTACCCGGCGTATAACGCGCACCCTCAAATTTCGATCTTATTTTTTGTGTTAAAAGTGCGTGCTATACGCTTGATTTTACGGTAATTGGTAAGAAACATCTGAAAGACTAACTTATGTAATCGTTTATCCTCTTGCTGAAAAAATAAATATTCTAATTAATCCTAAAATTGATTTCTTTTTTTATTCAAAAGGTTTTAGTATTTTACAGAAGTAAGTTGCTGAAGTCTGAATAGCTCATGCTGCTTTGTGTACACGAATGTGTTTAGGCTGACTTTGCCAAGTGTACGAGAGTTGAACTAAACGCGGAGTACATTTTCAGACAAATAAATACCTCGATTTTCATAATTTTGCAATATTATGATCCATACATCTGTTTTTAATATAGCGTTTTTAAAATTTCAAAGTATGCCGTAGATAATTAATTTTTCTTTTGACATATTAAAGGATAGCACATTAAGCATTACGTATAGGAGAAAAAAATCGAAACACATTTTATAACAGAAACTGTGTCAACTCGGATACAAATAAAATAAGCTAGTCTCTCTCTTCTCTCGGAGAGAGCGAAGCCAAAATATTGCGTGATGTTGGAGTACTTTTATATCAAATAAACCGAATTCAGGTCCTTTAAACGAAGAGCAAACTTTAAAAGTTAGAACTTTGGAAAAAATCGTGATATTATATAAATGTTTATATTGTTAATATTTTGTAATTTTTAATGCATATTTTTTTAAACGGTATATGTGCATAATGTGTTTGTGTTTTGCCTTGAAGTTAAGGAAGGACAGGAGAAATGACATTTGTGGGGAGAGGGGGCATTATCAAATGACTTATATTATAGACTTATTTGACATAATACTGAATTATTTCAGGAGTGAGCAAATAGTGACCCACGTGCCGCATGCGGACAGCAAAAAGTCAGAAAACCAAATATAGAGAATGTTATCTATATTTTTTGGGGGAGGGGGCATATTTGTGAGCGAAGTTTTTTTTGCATGAAGATCAACTAGAGTTAATATAAATACAAGTTGACTGGCATGAACTTGCAGATTGTGATGATAATTTCAACATGCTCAATTTCACTCCCGATTTTAAAAAAAGTTGAAAAAAGTGCAATAAGGTATATTGGTCTGATTGAACTGATTATAAAATTAGATGTACTTGCTATAGATGAAATTAACACAATAAATTGAATAAAACTACTGCTATTTATAGATTTTTTATGGTACAATTTATACCTTTTCGGAGATCCAAAGTTAACTAATGAATGCATCACTTAAAGCTGCCCCGAGTCAAAGCAATTGTTCACCCCTGAGCTATTTTATGATGCAAAGGCTTTTATATGGATGGTTGTGTGTAATTTGATTTCTGTTTATCGTATGGCAGTGCAGAGTTATAAAATTATAAAATAGATATATATTTTTTTCCTATTTAATGTTATTTCTTGATTCTGGCATAGATTATTAAATTGTATTTAACTAATATTGAACCTCTCTGAGCTTTGTTATAGTGTCTTTTATGCTACTCATTCATTAATGTTTAATATCCGATTAAGTACAAATATTTAATTTTTGAATTTCTCAATTTTTTTCTTTCTTTATGAAAGGTGTGTAAATATTTTTTTTTTATTGGAAACAATGATAAAATCCCCGTGCACCACAAAGTATCACACAGGGCTCACAGAAGTATTAAGCACACAATACAAAGGAATAAAAAAAAAAGTAAAGAATTTTTTTTAAAAAAAATCTCTTGAGGTTAGGAAGAATTACAAATACTCATAACAAACTCACTGAACTTTTTAAAAGTACTTCTGGTGGAAACCAGTTGAGGAAGATTTAGAGGCCAATTTACATTAAGTCCCTTGAATGACAGTCTTGGGATATTCCGTTCTCTTTTAAACTTGGAACACAGAAGAAGCACATGTTCTACATTTCGCACCAATATCGCAATCACAGGAAGATGACAGAACCAAATTAAATTTGTTCAAGTAGCTTTTAAAGTTGCTTTGACCAGTTAGAAATTGGGTTATTTTGTTATTAGTTATAAAAATGATGGCAGGACAGTCTCTCATTAATGGTTGGAAAAAATTTCTTTGTTACGCTCCCATTATTTAATGCAAGATATTCTTGATTCCAAGACTTCACCATTCTTTCCTTTGTATAAATATTATACCACTTATATTAATAATGTCCGTCGCTACTGAAATAATAAAGCTGTTCTCCTACCTAGTACTACATTCTATCATGAGACCTTCCTCGTGATAAATTATGTCCCTTTTACCTAAAAAATAGAAGAATTCCAAATCGATTGCACGTTGTCCTTCTCATGACCGCATTGAGTATAATTTATTATTGAGTAAATGATCATCATTTCTTTGCCAATTTTTTTTTTTAAAGTAAGCCCAAAGGTATGTATGGGAACTGTGTCTGGAAGTCATTTCATCAAATCCACATAAAAAGAAGTCGACTCTAAACGACGTGACTAACTTTTTCAGAGCACCCGAAAACAACAAAAGAAAAATGATTTTAAAAAAATAAAAAGTATTCTGTGTCAGAGTGTCGTTCTAATGGTAAGTTATGACAGACCGAATGTGTGCACCTTTCTCGTTTTTCTTAACCAGAGTAATAAATCAGTCGCTGTGTGTCACTCGCCGTTTTGGCAGTTGTTATTGTATTCCAGCTATAGGAAAGGAAATGTATTGGTAGTTCTTGTGTAATGTCTGTTTAGTTTTCTTTATGGTGGTATTTTGGATTTCACATTAATTAGAGAAAAAAAAAATCAGGTTATTTACTTCGAATTCTATTTATTTTGTTCCCTGTTTTGCCCATAAATTCCAAATGTGAATAATGTCTCAAATTTTTGCTCGTGTCATCGGGTTTCATATATATTAAAGTATTTAACAAAATATGTTTCATGAAATCAGTTTGACTTGTATAAATTAATTCAAATAGTTTTTAACTTCTAATTGCTTGATAATGTAAAAGTTTCACTTGAAATAGCAACCTCAGAGCACTAAACTCGTTTGTTCAGTAATACGTTTCGATCAATTATTAGAATCTCAATAAAACTTGTTCCGTATACAATTTTATTTAACGATATTCTTAAATTCTTATTACGGAGCGTTTTTACAATGCTTCATATATTTCTTCTGTTAATAAATTCTCATTTTCTGTCTTATTTTACTTGTTTGAAGTAGAAATTTTTTTAGAACATGCAGTAAATGTAACTTAATAAAATTTCTTTAAAAAGAATCCCATCGTTTCGTTTTAATAATGTTTCATATGAATTGTAGCAGTATTATGCAAGAATATATTTTGATTTTACATGTGCTTATAATCATTCTAATACTTGTAATCTGAACTTTCATCATTTGCATAATTTTATGCATCTTTGTATGGGGTCGACGTTGTATGATGCCAAAAAAGATCGCCGCATAGAGGGATTGATGTACGTTGAATTTATCAAGACTTGTTAGCGGTGTGGAAGAATGAAGGATGGGATGCCAGAGCTAGGGTGTCGTCCTTATCACTTGAGGGTGGCTCAAAATTAAGAGGAGTCCTCCAAAAATCTTAGTATTAATTCAAAGTGCTACGTTAATAAAAATAATCGTTGAAGACATCTTTGTATGCGTTTCTTCTTGTGCTGTATAAATATATTGGGATATGTATATTATTATAAAACATTTTTAAAAATGCAACATAACAAATCGAACTTATGATTTAAAATAACAGGCAAAAATAAATAAACCAACACCTTAAGAATCTTAAGATTAAATTTATATTCATTTTAAGTCGTGTTTAACATTTCGAACAATTCTTCTGTTCCTTCTAATTCAATTCTAACCAATTCGAACGTCTTCCACGCCGTCGAACACTCCTCGAATGTTTGGAGACCGCGACAATCTGCTTATTAACCTGTTTATCTTACTTCTCATGTTTAATTCTATAATGTAGCAATAAAACGAGAGGGGGAAAGCTTTGTAGTAACAAGGAATGTTCTTTTTCCCCTTTTGCCGTTTTAATTCGTTTAACGAAGATGGCGGACGCGATTCGAAGCAGGCTTTAACTCCATTAACACTCTCTTTTTCTGGACGCTAAAAGGATTAGCCGTGTTTTTCCATCATAGTTTTCGTCGACTAATTAGGTGTGCAAGGAAATTGTGAGCATTCGAGAGACGTGGCGGGTGTGTTTTCTCTTGTCTCCCTTCCATTCTTTATTTGTTTTGTTCGGTGGCCATCTTGAAAGATTGCCTGGAAAGAAAAATGACACTTTGTTGTTGCTCTGGAAATGCAGTCTTGGAATAGCTGGGGTGATTAAAATAGTTAATTACATAAGATAGGTGCTCTTCTCTTCGATGTACAGTCAATTTAGAACTTCGCGAACGATCGAAGAAATAAAGGAAGCTTTTAACTTTTACTGTATGTATTGGAACTTTTAATACTCTTTGTTTTGGTGTATCTGCCTTAGCCTTTATTTTTCTTTACGATTTCATGAAATTTCCCTGTAGTTTTCTCTCACTTCTACAAATTATCGTACTTTTAATGAATTTGGGGAAATAAGTTCTGCAATCTATTGCATGCAGTTCTGTTTCGCTGATTGCGAACTTCGAAATTGGTTTTCTTCGAAAAAATTTTTGCTCTCTGGAGATGTTTTTATTATTTACACTTTTATAACGTTTAATTTCATCTTTATTTATGGATATTTGCTGAAAATATCCAAATATTGAATGTAGTTATTTCAGCAAACCAAGGTTTCGCTGAAATCTATTAAATTAAATTCGATGTTTCGCCTTCAAATAAATAAATCTGCTCAAGATGTTAATTAACAATTGCAAAGAACTTCTGTGTCTGTCCAAACAGAAATTAATTTAAATCAAAATAAAAACTTGCATAAATTTAATATTGACGTTTATTCGTAAACGCCGTTACTTTCTACATCTGAACTAATTGTTTCATAGAAAATGCCAGGTACAAACTCTTTGCAAAGAAATATAAACACAGTGATGCGTGCTTTATTAATGTTGCCAATCTTGTGTGTGTGTGAACCCAACAATAGTGATAAATTAAGATACCCTGAACATGATATTTCTATTTAAATCTTTTTTCGTTACATTAGTTCTGGTTTTAAATTTGTCTATATGGCATGAATACCCTTTAGAAGCAACATGGTAATAATGGGATTAACGTTATGACTATAACTATTTAATAATTGGTTATTCCTGATGGCTTGAACTTATCGAGCAAGAAACACTTTAATCGCGTTATCTTCAAAATTATAAATAAACAACAATAATTATTGAATTTTTTAATCAAATTTTAAATTGTTTTTACCTATGATCTACTGTGCCACGATTAAAATAATCTCCTTAAAAACTGTTAATCATAGAACAGCAACTGTTCCGAAACTTTTAACTGTCAAAAAAATTGAAGTAGTGTCTTATTCTTATTTCTTAAATGCGAAATTGGTTAATGACTGTCTTGAAATTCGGGCTAGTCTGTTCCAAATCTAGAACATAACGTTCTATCTGCACAATAACATCTAATGAGTGTTAAGGCCCATGTCTCTCGAAGCGTGTAACATCTGTTAGTTTTCCGTTCTTCAAAATGGAATGCTCCTCAGAATTGGCCTCTTTGTTGGCAACCGGAGCTTGGCGTTCTTTTTTCGCAACACTTGCTGCGCGTAAATAATTTTGACGAGTCATTGCATTTATGTCGTCGGGTCGGAACATAAAAGCGATCCGTCTCACGAATCCGCCACCTGATAGTTGGATCGAGGAAAAAAATTTCAGCCTCCCACTTTTTTTCTTTTCCCTTCAGGTTCCCTCCCCCCTCTTACTAGAGCAGAGTTGCTTCTCGGCATCTGCTATGCACTCGTCAGCGAAATTGCGTTCTTCGAATTTTCTTCTTTGCCTGGTTTGCTTAGGATAGGCAGTTGCCCCCTTTTTTTTTCAGGCTTGGCACATTGATGCTTGGCTACCGTAACAAATTTTGGCGATTTTTCAAAAATTTTGGTCTTTAGTTCGTTTAAGATCAAAGCTAGTTTTCTTTTTGAGAAGTAAATTCCGCGCAATTTTTAAGTCTTTATTTTGAGCTTTGATTGTTCTCTGTTACAGCCCTTTTCATCAACTCTACATTCATAGGTCTTAAAAAAAATCCAGAACATCTTTGGTTCAATTAAGTATATTGTGACTTTGTTTCTTTTAAAATTCGTCGCGTTCATAAGAAATTAATTGAAATATAAAGATTCAATAAATTAGGTTCTGTACTATAAAACAAGTAATATTCAAAAAAAAAAAATTAAGTCAATTCCTACTTAGATCAACAACAAAAAAACTTATTTTAGTTACTTTTTATTGAATAGTTACAATTAATACAAATATGTATATACATATGACAGAATCACATTAAGTGGCTATTAATTTTTATTAATTATAATTAAGTATTGTATTGTCATCCAAAACAATCGTGTATATAAAATTTCATTTCAACTGAATGCTTTGAAATGTAAGGGGGAAAAATCTTTTAAAGATTTGACCCAAGTCGCTAAAAATGAAGCCAACTTGGCTGTATCTGTAATTTTTTAATTAATTAATTTCAGTCAATTAATTTTAATTAATTATAATTAAATTATCGTACTGTTAGCCAAAATAATAGTGTATAGAAAATTTCAGCTCAACTGAGCGCTTTAAAAAGTGTCAAAGCATGAAAAAGTTTTTTCTCACAAGTCGCCAAAAATGCCAACGTGGCTGTATCTGTAATTCTTTGAATGATTAGTTTTATTCAATTTTTATTAATTATAATTAAATTACTGTATTGTCATCCAAAATAATCCGTATATATAAAATTTCAGCTCAATTGAGTGCTTTAAAATACATTTTATAAACGATTGAAAATTTGAACAAGATAAATATAGACAGAGTGTAAACCTAATTGTCTTAAAAAAATTTAATAACTCTTCCTTCTCACACACATTATATTATTTTGAAAGTTAGATGTGGATTGCGTTGGAAAAGCATGAATACTTTTTTGCTGTAATTATTAAGTATGGAATTTTGTTTAATTTCACCTTCAAAACAAAGAATTTTCAAAAATAAGTGATAAAATCAATATAATTATTACATGATTGCGAAAAGGCTTTATTTAAATTGCCAATTGCGCAACGGAAGAAATCCAAGAGGATTATCATTGTGTGGAGATACAAATAGTCATTGAATTTGCATTTTTATTTTGTGTTGTGGGTACATTTGTGTGCCTCTCCAATTGTTTTTAAGAAACATTTTTTTATAAGATTAACATCTTCAAAAAACAATTATTTTCTTACATTTACAAATAAACTATGATACATATGGTAACAAAATAATACACATACAATTCATGTACACGAAAATCATATGGAAAGATTGATTGTCAATCGAAGTTTGAAAGGAATTGAGGCAAAAAATAAGAATTGGTTCTGTATAAAATATATATTTGTTTTCACCTTTTGTTACTTCAAAATTCATTTTGTCCAACACTTAATGATTTCGTGAGTCTTTTAATTAAATTTTTAAATTGCAGATTCTATAAAATGTCAATTCTTTCAATCGCCAACTCTATTAATAACTCGCCAAGTTAGCAACCTCGATTTCGTACTGTTGTGTACCCTGAATTAGCAACCATGTGCTTCTTTAAAAAAACGTCGCCAATGGATTGCGATAATACGTAAGTACCAAGCTATTCAAATTGACAAGTTTTGTTTTTGATTGAAAAACAAAATTTTTGATAAAATAATACGCTATTTATGTTATGTGTATTTAATTTTTCCCCTCGCTTTTAAACCTTAAATGCAAGATTTTTGTTTTCAATTCCAAAAAAACCTTTTTTATGGGCTTGTAGTCAGTCATAGGTTACGTAAAAAGTAAATACAATTTAGGTAATAAATATAGAGAGAGTGTTTTGAAAAAAGTTGTATGTAGACTTTTGGCAACGAACAGTATTTCCCAAAAATCTGGCAAACATCTAATAAAATTTTCAAATGTAACATGGAGCATTGATAGCTTACCTTACAACACATGTGAAGTAATTTTTTTTCTTCTTTTTTTCATTTAGATAAATTGCTTCTTTATAGGAAACACGAAAATAGGAAATGTAACACTCTCCAAGTAACACATTGAACTTTATCACCCACCACATTCAAATGTCAAAAAATATAACTTGCTCGCCATACGTAACATCAAGCTTTTCTTTCTCACATGATTTATTGTCTATGATTGTCAACTGCTTTCAAAAACGCACACACTCAGGTTTTTGAATAAAATTAAGTGGAACTGGAATGTGCAGACGACTGGCACACTATACATTTAAGGGTTAAGCAGGGGTGATGAGAAAAAAGGAACTATAAAGTAAATGCTGGTCTTATTTTGCAACTTAACACATTAAAAATGAAAAAGATATGTTTCATAGGAAAAATATTTTCGTGGACAGGACATCCTCTTAATTTATTTTCAGCTCCTCCGATCCAAAAGGAACGCATCTTTTCTTGTGTTCCAAGAAACAGAATGCTTCAACTTCCAACTTTACCTCTTGCCAATCGATCAACTCGCTACAGTTTGACTTGGCGACGCTGGAATGTCTCTCGTGGTAAACCTACCAAAAGTTTCGAGACACTTGAAGAAAGAAAAAGAAAATAAAAAAGAAAAGATAGTTGTTTCATTCGTTTCGGAACATTTACGAGCAGAGATGAACCTGATACCTCTCTCTGTCGCGGAAAAGCGTGAAAAGTTATTTTTGCTAGTCCCCACACCGCAATTCTAAAAAAACAGTCCACACGGAACAGGGGGATGCTCTGTGTTGTGATGACTATGGTAACGACGCGTGATGGAGCTATTAAAGGGGGAACGGGAAGGCGAAGCACCCCTTTTTTTCTCCTTCTTCCGTTGAAATGTCACCTTGGTGTGTGGTTCTTAATTGAAGACTTCTCAAATTATGAAGATTAAACGCAACCGGAGACCCTGCGCGGAAGTGGAAGAAAAAGGGGGGCTATTTTTGTAAGTGCGAGGCAAAGGAGCGTGCTAGGGTTATCTCTTGTTGATAAGCTGGGTGACTCAATGTCGTAAACATGAAATACTCCTCTCAATTTAATCGGGGGATTTTTGTTTTAGTTTTTCGGAAGGAAGAATATGTGTGGTGTTCTTTAAAAAAAGAAAAGAAAGGGGCTGTGAAGTTATTTTATTTGCTTGTGTGGGGATCTCGTGTTGTTAGAAAAGACTTAGAAGTGTGTGTTCATTTTCACCACTTGTTTTCGCATCGCTTATATCATTTCACCCCTTGAATATTAGAAGGGTAAGTTATTACATAAGCTCACTGTTAATTCTACTCTGTCGTACGCATTGATATTCCCATCGCTCGAAGTAAATTAAAATCAAATCCATGTTAGTCCGTCAATAAATAAAATAGGTAAAATTAAGAATTAAATATTGTATTTAAAAAACATACACATACACTTGAATTAAATGGAAAATCTAATAACTACGATATTTTAGTGGTCCAAATGCCGTAATTGCATTCAAAATCGTGGTAAATGAGTATTAAAGTAGGCACACCACCCTATAAATTCGCTTAAGTACGAATCTAAATGCTGTTTTGAAGTTCCCCCGCTAGTTTTCTTATTTCGCTATTTTGTTAAAACTTAGTCTTCCTGATATTTACGGATTAGATCGTATTTTTCGCTTCCATAGGAAATAGGTCCCAAATTTTATTCAATTTTCACGACAAAATAAAAATAGAATATTGAGAAATTTATACATAATTAAAAAAATGGTTATTTTCGAAAATACACGAACAAAATTGTGTTTGGATGCATGTCTTGGCATTTGGCGACGTTTATCGATTTGACAAAATGGGTCGACGGTACAATACATAAGCACCAATGTTTTTTTTAATACACAAGTACACTGAACCATCCAAATTGAAACTTGTAAATTCCAAGTCATATTAAGTTTTAAAGAAATTCATAAGAATTACTATTCATCAATAAAATCCCCTTATAGTGTTTTTAAGATTGAAAACATTTTCTACGACTTTAGAACATTAAGGAAAATACTGCAAGGAAATTGCACATTTCATTATTGACTTTAAGAGTTTTTAAGTTTATATTTTCGTTATAAACTGTGTTTATCTTTAAGGTATGCTGTGAAAAGCTTGAAAAAGGTTTTAAGCTATATATGTTAAAAATACTACTTGTGAGGAAAATTAGCCTTCTACGAGTATATAATAAATGATATTTGCAAAACTCTCTTCTGTAATTTTATTACTGTGCTGTACAAATATTACATCCATTTCGGTGTACTTTTATAATAAACTTGTCTTTTTCTTCTCTATTTGTGTGTATATAATTTAATAGTTGTGTATGTTTATACTTCTCCATGAATTTAGGGATCATAGAATAATGATGTTATTTGAACTGTATTAATAGAATTTTAATTATTTGTTGACAAAATATTTTGTATTTCCTCTCTCACTATGATTATAATTTTATTAGGAAGAACGCGTTAAATAAACGCCTATATGTTTTTTAAACTTTTACACTTGTTTTAGATCTTTTTTCGTTTATTCTATAAACATTTAATATTTTATTAACACAATATAAAGGACGTTTATTTTGTTTTTCAATCTTGTCTTAAGGGGAATTTTAAGTATTATTTCTAATAAAAGAGACTACTTGTCTGAACGACTGGTTTTTAATGGGGCTGGGTGTGGTCCTTTTATTGCGGTTTTTGATTCTGAAAGCGTTTACTAGTTGCTAATTTTAGTTAAAAGTGGCCTTTTACATTAAAAATATAATCAACGCTGTCGTAGAGAGTGTGTTAAAAAAATAGGTGAAAAAAATTAACCAATTTTTCAATAAAGTGAACCTTTGGTTTCGTTTTCAAATTTTGAAAAGTTCACTTTGTAAAGGAATTTCCTAATATCACGCATTCTTTTTATCTATTAAATTTTTCATCTAGTTTTTTTTAGAAAAATACTTTTGTTTTTATGATTTCTCGTATCAACTATCTATACATATCGATAGCTTGACGACCTATTCTTCACTTAAACCCATTTTTCAATAAGTGAATTTATTTCGTTTCTAAATTTTGAAAACTTCTCAGATGAAAATTAATTTCTAAACAACAGGCATTCTTTTTTTAATGATCAAATTTTTCTTTTCTGTTTTGGCAAGATCGGGGGGAAATTCCTTTAGCAACTAACTCCATTGTATATAAGCTATAAGAAATTCGAACACAAATCTGCCACCGTTGCCAGATTTAATATTCCCGAGCCGTCGAAATTAATAGCTCATCTCTTATTTCTTCCAACGACAGTGAAAGCCAATCTGCTGGGTTGGCAGTACCATCCGATACAGATTCTTTATTTTTGTTCATCGAATAGGTAAGAGAAAGGAGGGGAAAGAAGCATTCCATTCTTTGGCGATCTCTAACATGGATATCACGTAAGCGTGTCATTGAAGTAGCTCTGAGACTGATTATTAGTAGAGAAGCTTCATACTTGGCCTTTTTCTTTTTTTGGGTGTGGATAGAACGCGTGTACCACCAGAAAGCTATAAATTACCTCTACTTAATGTTCGTGAGTACTTGGGAAATAAATAAGATCGAAAAAGGTTCTCTCTCTAAGGTTGGGATCGCCATTTTGATCGAGTGAACGATGGCTCGTTAGGGATGTAGATGTCCCTGTGGGTCTGCTTTGACGTCTGAGTACTTTTGCATGAGTTTCTTTTTTTCTTTTTAGTTGGTTTTATTCATTACTGTAGTGATAAATTTGTTCTGATGTAGTGTGTGTAATTTGAGGTTGGAGAGGCGTAATAGACTGTTAAGTATGAAAAATCAATAAAATTATTCATATAATTCTTGTCAGTTGTTGTTTGAAGGTATTTTTTAAAAAAAAAAAGTAGGGTTTATTTATACTTTAATCTTGTTTACTATTCTGTGTGCTTCTAGTAATTGGCGGTATTTTTAAATTTGATTCAGTGCAGTATCGCGCAAATGTATATTATTTTACAATTGAAAAAAGTATTTACATAAAAAAATTAAAAGGCTCATAATAGAGATAAAAGCATTTTTATTAGAGAAAATCATTGCTGTAGAATTTTAAAAATATGCCTTCTCTACTGCTGGAAAACAAATTTCTAATTGAAGAGAAGATTGAGAAATCTTTCTATCTGGAAGTTAATACTTATAGTAGATAATTAATTCTGTTTCATGAGAAGTTGATTAATAAGTATTTAAATTAGAATTTACCGACCAAAAGAATTTATGAAGACAAGTATATTCCCATGAGTATTGTTAGAGAGAGAGAGTAATCTTAATTCTAAAAGAGTATGTTTTTTTAGAATATGGGAGATATTTTCACACAATTTAAGTGTGTGTTTGTAAAAACAGTTTTTTTTTATTCTGGAGGGGGGGGGATAAAAAAAAGAGCATGTTGTGTGTGTTGAAGTTTTTTATGTCTTCTGAAAATGTGAGAAGTTGAGATTTTTAATTTTTTGACTAATGCAAGAGAGCGGGCAAGTTATTTATAATTCTATTTTAATAAAAATTTCCTATTTCATCATAAGATTGTTATTCAAAATGTACAGTATCATATTTGTAAAGAGTAATTATACCAGTGTTGGATTAAACGACATGGAGACCCCTAGGCAGTTGAAGTTCTCGGGCCCTGTAGCCTAATAATTCTCAATTTTTGGGGGCTTCTAAAAAGCATGGGGCCCACAGGCAATCACCTACTGTGGCCTAATGAAAATTCTGGCACTGAATTATACCATAGGTGATTTAAAACAAGCTATTCCTCTCTCAAATAAGTACTCAAGTAATATTTCGGATAAAATGTTTCAGTTTTGAAAGAATAATAAATATATTTTATTTTAAAATTCCAAATAAAAAATAGCATTTATTTTTATTTTTTGCTATAAATTTTTTAGTAACGAGAAAAAAATTTTTTTTTCTTGTCAGTTGTTTTTTAAACGAGAAAACATTAATATTAAATATTTATCTTGTTCCTTTCAGTGGTACTACTTGACACAACATTAGAAAGTTCCTTAGAATGGACGAGATATCCATATGGACCGCAGGCAAGGACGCCTGGTGTAAGTAAAAATTTTCTTTAAGATCCTATTTATAAATTACATACTAAAATTGTGGCTTATCTGTTGATGATGTTTATTTGTGTAATATGTAAACTGGATGTAATTTTTTCTTTAATTAAGAAACGGGTGTTTTCTAAATAACCTAAAAAATTAGTAATCATCAGATATTATTCAAAGTTTTTTAACTAGAGTTTTATTTAATTGTTATTTATTCAACTATGACTTGGTCGTGTATTGAATTCTTTCTTCCCTTCCCCAAATCTGTTCTCAAAACATTAGTATATTAAACATGAGTGATATATTTAACTTATTATTTTCTAGCTTTTGTATGAGAATACATATAAAAAAGGGAAGAGGAGTTTGCATTATTGATGATTTATTTTTAAAAAATTAAGGGGCAATCTTTTTGAATGAGATACTGTTCATTAAATATTTTTTTGTTTAACATTTTAATTATTTTTGTATTTCATTAATTATTTTGTATATACTTAATATTAATCTTGTATTGCAGTGGGTCGAAGAAAGTTTTACAAATTTCGAACAAGGGATCAATTGGCGATCCTATGTGGTATGTGATGTTGCATATAACAGTGTGAACAATTGGCTGTGGACTCCCTTTATCGAAAGGAGGGAGGCCAACAGAATGTACATTGAAGTGAAGTTCAGCATGAGGGACTGTAATCTATTCCCTGGAATGGCTCTGTCCTGCAAAGAAACATTCTCTCTGCTCTACTATGAATTTGATGCTGCAACCAAGGAACCACCTCCTTGGGAACCTGACTCTTACAAGCTCATTGATCGCATAGCTGCTGATGAGGGCCGTTTTACGTCAACAAGCGAAGTCATCATCAATACTGAAGTGAGAAGTGTGCCAATTACCAAGAAAGGAGTTTACTTCGCATTTCGAGATCAAGGTGCATGCCTCTCTCTCATAGCAATAAAAGTGTATTATATTACGTGTCCATCGGTGACTTTGAATTTTGCATATTTCCCTGAAACTCCCACCGGTCATGAACTTCCAGCAATAGTGTCTGCAGAAGGTCAGTGTGTGGCTAATACAGCTGTAGTTGACACTCCCCGCCTTCTTTGCAAAGGGGATGGTAACTGGACTCTACCTTCTGGTGGATGCAAGTGTGTGGCTGGTTATGAACCTGTTGATCAGTCGTGTCAGTGTAAGTATATAAATAAATTGGTTAAAAATCTAGCTTTTTTTCGTGTTAAAACTTTGTCTGAAATGAATTATGTTTACTTTATGATTAATATATCAAAAGAAATTTTTCTGTAAAATTATAGAGAATATTACCCAGAAATGGTGATAATACTGATTGATAATTTCTTTAAAAAATTACTGTATGCAAAGGACACTACGTGCAGAGAGCAGTGTAATCTGGTTAATCATTTTTATTTACTTACATTTAAAATATTTTTCATTTAATTCAGTCTCTCTTTCTCAACTGATTTATTTTGTTCAATTTTATAGAACTTTTGACAAGATTCTGAGTTAGTATATACACTTATTGGCCATAACCTTTGGTACTTTGAATTAATTTCGAATAATTTTCCTCTTCTGCTTATCAATTTTTACTAAATTCATTTTTATAATTGAAAAGCAATATCTACATAAGTAATCTTATTAAAATTATTTTTATTTTTTCAGTACCAAATATTTTATTTTTAAAAAAAATTCTTTCTTGATGTGTGTTTATTATTTTTAAGGTAACGACACTGATATAGCTAATTCTCAGTAGGCCCTGTATCAAAATTCTTTCAGGGACCTTTTTTAGATACGAGAGCCCCAGTGTCGGATTAAACGACATGGAAAGGCAGTTGAAATCTCGGGGCCCTGTAGCCTGTTTTTCAAGAACTAACAGAAATTAGAGCACACTCTTGTGGGCCCCTAAAAAGCCTGAGGCCCATAAGCAATGGCCTATTCCGCGTAATGTGTAATCCAGCACTGGAGAGCCCTATAAGTGGGACTGTAGTTACACATATTGAGGCCTTTGTAGCTTCGGACCCTGTATCATTGATACAGCTGTAACTATGCCTCTGGGTAATTAGCTTATCTGGGCTGCTGCTTTTAACATTTTAATTTAATGTTATTACCAGTATATAACACTTAAATAAAACATAGAACACAAAATTAAAGTTTCTGAAAATAAAATGCTTGTCTGTTGTCTTAGAATTGTTTTTTGTTAAAGAATTCAAATTATTTTTACAGTGTGTTCATCTGGGACTTACAAGGAAAATGTTGGTGATGAACTTTGCATGCCCTGTCCTCTTCACAGCTCTGCGACTTACAGTGGCTCTGTTGAGTGTCAGTGTGACAAGAATTATTACAGATCACCGAAGGATCCAAAATCCTGGCCTTGCACTGGTATGTTTTTTTTTATCAATCTTGTGCATTAAAGTATTTTAATTATGTTTATGTCACAGTTCATTTATTACCATCTTGTGATGTGTATCTTATTTGTTCTAGAACCACCCACAAAACCTCTAAATTTATCAGAGACATTTGTGGACCAGTCGTCTGTACTTCTTTCATGGTTACCACCAAAGTACTTGGGCAGTCGCAATGACACATTTTACAAAGTTACTTGTGATAAGTGTGGTGCTGGTGTTTCCTATGTACCATCTCAACAAGGCTTCTCTGATACCAAAGTGACTGTTATTGGCCTAAGTCCTGTAACTACTTACACTTTCAGAGTCTATGCTGAAAATGGAGTTTCAAGTTTCACTGCCAGTGCATATTCCGAAATAACAATTACTACGGAAGCTTCAGGTATATGTTTGATATGTTATGAATTATTTCAAATTTATGGTATGAATTACATACAGTATATGAATGGTATATGGTATGTATACAGTGGCATAACATACACCTCCACATCACGGTGGGTAGAGGCAAAATTCTAGGGGGACCAAAACCTCACTTTGCCGGGGGGGGGGGGAGCCTGTATATATATTACATGGTATGAAGGTATATGGTCAATGTTTTAAATCGATTCTAACTGCAGTGTACATAGACTATTTTTATGGAAGGAACTATATTTTAAAAGTGTTGGTGAAAATGATGATAAAAATTGAATCTTGTTGGTCTATGGATGGGGTTTGAGCCCTGAAACACCACACTTGTGTGCACCACTAAATTCTAACTTTTTATTATCTTTATTATTGAAAAAATTAGATTCAGTAAGTGCATTAAAATTCTCAATGTAAAATTTTTTCATTCTAGGCATTTCTTGTCAAAATTTTTACATTTAATCATTCTATAGATAAAGTACTTTAATTACTCATGTTCTGTTTATTATAAATTCATAAATATTGTGCAATTTTTAAAATTTTGCATAAAGGAAGTATTATTTTTTGCATTTGTATTGTTTTCATATTTATCAGAATTATAAAATGAAAGAAATTTTAAATTGTTTTGTTTTTTCAGATCACAGATAAAATATGAATGATTCAATACATATTCCCATTTTTTGAATATTAATATAGATTTTAGTTTTATCTAAATGTAGTGCATTGTCATCAATGCAACCAGATATTTTAACTTTGACGTACATAGATGAATTAAAACTTAAGTTTTAGTATTTTTAATAACTTGTACCTTTTAACTGTCATGTCCTGGATTTTTTTATCTTTTATTAAAGCTCCAAAATGTCACACCTGAGTATTATACTGGGTATTTTTTTTTTTGGAGTGCATCTTATTGTTTTATACCCGAATATATATTAGGAAAAGTTTATTTCGACTTCATCTCTTGGTTTTTTGCTTAATAGTGACAATTGATGTACCCAAATCTTCAAAGTAACTTGACAGTTAAAGGGTTAAACAAGTTTTATATTTATTTTTTAATATAAATTTGCATTTACATGCATGTGCAACCTTTCCCTATTTTGACTTTGAAATATATACATATCAATATGATTTATCATCAGAATGAATGTCTATACTTTTCAAGCTTGATGTTTTTGCATTTGATGAAAAATTTATTGCATAATACCTAACGGATGTTATTTTATTCTTTTTCAGTTCCTTCTCTTGTTTCTAATGTAAGAATTAAGTCTGTTAAAAGCTCTGAGATTTCCTTAGAGTGGGATGCTCCAGATGATCCATTTTCTGATACAGAAAATTATGAAGTTAGATATTACCAGAAAGGTCATGAGAGAAATGGTTCAACAGCTACAACAACAAAAGAAGAAATTTCAATATCAAATTTAAAAGAAGGAACAGTTTATGGCTTTCAGGTATTTTTCATGCAGACATTTTTGTACAAGCATATTTTATGTGTTTTTCATATTTTGAGGGGATGTTGTTAATGTAGTTTTTATAATGCATGTTTCCTAGTTATAAAGAATATGAAAATCTATAACTGTATTAAAGAATTTTTTTTAAATTAAATTTGTCCTTTTTTTTTAATGTAACAAGAGAAAAGCACTAAAAAAGTGTTTTGAAAAATGAATTGTTTAATACATTTGAAAATGCATTCTTACTGCTATTTCAAACTTGACTGACGAACTAATGTTATACTAATATTTAAATGGATATAAATTATGAGTATAGAAAAATGTGGTTTGTGGTTACAAATAATTCTGTGTTTTAAGTATAAATTGTGTAGAATCATTCAAATATTGCAAACATCTATCTTATGAACACCCCCTCCCCCTCTCTAATCCTATGTCACTGTTGTGCTGTCCCTAAAACTTTTGAAAAATTTAGATTATGTTACATGTGTGCCCACAGGAATGTCCTAAGGCATGGGCCAACTGGGCCTGTGTCCAGGACCTTGGGCCTTGTTTAGCTCCCCATTCAGCCACAATAAGAAAATGATTTGAATAACTCTAATGGTTGAATGTTATTCCCGGACTTATTCTCCAAAATACTGGAATTTTAAACTACAAATCAACTGGCAACAGTGGCAAGATTGCATTATTAGGTGATGACCGTTGTCTATGTCGAGGCATAGACTTCCCACCATAAACTATCATTACTTATTTAATTAAAATGCGGCAGTTGGTCGAGAGGATTTGTGTCCAAATTTGTGAGACCGGCATCTAGTTAAAACCAGAAATGCCATTATAGCTAATTTTTAAAAAGTTGCTTGAAATAAATTCAAGCAAATGTTTATGTAAATATGTAATATGTTCAACATTACTTAGGTCTGTAATGTTTCATTATATCACATCTTCACTCATATGTTACAGAATTTGTTTTGAGTCAAAAATTTAATAGAAATATAAAATTGGAGTTAAAAAAAGTTTCCACTTTTGTTCAAATAATAGTAATAGCAGTTAATCTTTGGTGGATAAATTGCATATAATTTCTATTATTTATTATTTTTACAGAGAAGAAAATGAAATCTGTCTACCTTGAAAAAATTATGAAAATTAAGAAATAGGCATAGTTAGTGTAGTTATGTCATATATTGCATTTAATTCAATTAACTGAAAGAAAAAAATTCAATCACTGATTGCATTATTTCAGTGAACATTTATTGAACATTTGTTTCAGATAACCGTTTGTATGAGTATTTTACAATGGATGTTATATACTGTGTGTGTCTACTTTTAAGGGTCACAGATAAGGCCTACTTTTGAATATATTCCCAGGGCCTCAAAAATTCTTAAAACATCCTGTGTGCCTGTTTTATGTTTTTACTCTACATCATGTTTTTATCATTTCAATATTTAATTAAATTGAAGGTTTACTTTGTATGAAAAAAGATTATAAAAAAAAATACAAAGTTATAAATACACATACATATGTAACAACACTTACTGGTAAATCTTTTAAATAAAAAAACTGAATAATATTTTGGTTTATCACATATTATTTTTGGAGTGCTTTTCAATGTTTTAAAAAAATTGTGCATTATTTTTAATTTTTTCTGCCATTCTTTTGTAGGTTCGAGCCAAAACCACACATGGTTGGGGAGACTATAGTAAAACAGTTTTTAAAATGACTGGTGCAAAACTTGCTACTCGAGGTATAATTTATATTGATTACTCACATTGCTAAACTTTAACTTTTATTTTTTGTAAGTTTACCTTAAATGATTTAAACTAACTTTTTTTGCTTATTAAAAAGGCTATTTGTTCTATGTAAATTGTCTTTATGATTATTTTTAAAAATAATCCATGTTGTAACATTATTTTAAAACTGCAATTTTAAGTGGTTTAAAATTTTTTTTTCTTAAATTTGTTTCAATAAAAATATAGCTTTGAATGTTTTTAGTGTGTATTTGTTTGAATTTACTGCTTTGAATTTACCTTAAATGAAATTTGTAATAAAGCAAGGATATATAACTTTCATGTTATTTTTTTTGTAACACAGCTATTTTTTTTTTTTTAGAATTAGTTACTGATGATCAAGTTCAAGTGCCAATAATAGCTGGAGTTGTTGTTACTGTTGTAGCAATTGTTATATTTGTAATTGTAATAATTATGCTCTATATTAGAAGGTAAGATCATAATTATCTAGTGTTGCTTTTAAATGAAATTACTTTATTTATGGTGTAATAGAACTTGTGAATTGTTTAATTATTTTTAGATAAGTTTCTCTTAATAAGATTTTTTATAATTCCATTATTCACATTTATCATTAAAATTTTCGTAAAAATTTCATATATCACAATTTTAATTGAATCACATTGTATATTTAATAGAAAATAATTTTTTTTTAATTAAAAAATTCTCTACATACCAGTTTATGTGCATATGTTTATATATACATACAGAATATATCACAGCCCTGTGACAGCTTTAGAAAACAGTTTTGTATTTTGATTTTATTGACTTTTTTGTCTTTTTAATAGATTTCTTGTTTTAGTTTCAAATTTTCAGAATTTATATCTTACTGATTTCTAAATCATCATTCTTTCCTTTTAAATTTATATGTTTAATATATGAACTAAATTGTTTGTAGCAATAATATATTTATAAGTTTCGGATAAATTACTTACAAAAGCACTTTTTGTTGTAGGAGCTCTGATGAATGCAATAAAAAACAACCTAGTGATTGTGATACACTAGAATACCGTAATGGGGAAGGTAAGAAATGTAAGGAGTCTTTAGTTTTCTTATTTTTCTTTAGCTTTATTGCATGTTAATGATTTATTTTGCTTATTTTATTGTATTTTAAAAATAGATTGCTGTATTTTTTTTATTTCAGCTTATTAATAGCTTGAGCTATGCTTTAAAATTTATACGTAATAAAAATTCATGTTATGTAAATAAGTCTAAGAGTAGCCTCATTAATAAATTCAGATTTTAGGGAAGAAATTTTTCAGTTTCTGCTTAAGTTTTTATCTATATTCATTTTAAATATTTGACTGTGATTTGTTGTTGTTGTTACTTATACCACCTATCAACAATAACATCAGATCAAGGCCCACAAAATTCATCAAGGCTAAGTGCTAGATTTTTAGGAATTTCATTAGCGACTGTGATTTGTAATGTCAACTATGACTGTATGGCTTTTGTTACTTGGAAGTATGTTCTATACTTGTAATCATAATTAAAGAATTATGAAATAAGATACTCTAGTAAGATTTAAAATGAAATTATAAAATAATAAATATTCAATTTAAAGCTCTTGGATACTTGTTTCAAGATTATTATTAATTTAATTTAACTTACTCTGAAATGGGAAGCAGTTTCTCATCTCTGATTTTGTATTGAGTTATTTAAATAAATTTGATTTTTCATGTGCTTTAAACATTCATTGTTTGTTAAAACTTGTTAGTTAAAACTTGTTAGTTAAAATGTGCTGTTCATATGAGGGGGAAAAAAAGATTTTGTTGTGCTAATTTATAGCCCTAACTTGTTTAATGAATAACATATTTTAAGATTAAATTTCTTTCAATAATGCTGAATTCAAAATAATTTAAATCGGTTTTAATATTGAATTGAATATTTTTATTCTAATTTACAATTATTTTATGTATTTGATATTCTTTAAAATTGTTGCACAAATATTTAATGTTTCAATGAGAATAATTTATGATATTTAACATTAAAAATAAGAAAAAATTGTAAAAAAACCTTTAAATCTTTTTTGAAAGGTCTTGTTATAAGTGTAAAAAGAATTTATTAGAAAATATTTAAGACAAGTTATTTATGCGAGAATTAAAATTATGAAAGAAATCCACATTGTATGAGTTGGAGAGCACATGCACATTAATCTTTACTTTGAGCACAAATCCTTTTCCCCTTTGAGCACTTGTATTTTGTTTTAAACCTCCTCAAACCATCCAAATCTAAATTTCAAGCAAGAGTGAAAAAAAAAATCAAAAGATTTATAAAAACCTCTTTTATATGAACCATCTCATTGAGTATGAAATTTGATTTTGAAGAAATTATCAGCGAGGAGTTTAACCGAAGAATTTTGCCAGCTTTATTCCATGTATGTACGAATAAATCTGAAGCATATTATGTAACAATATGGTGCAACTTAGCTTGTCTTTCTTGTTTTAGTACTAAAAATTAAATTACTGAAAATTTTCTGAAAAAGTAATTAAGTGCAAAGTGCTTTAAGCATTTATCATAGCTTAGCTGCCATCAACCTTGCATTATTTTTTCTGTGTTAATGCAGTACTGTGTGTAGTCATTTATCCTGTTTCAATTTACTTGGACATTATTTATTCTTTAAATATTGTTTCATTTATATATGTGCTTATGTGTATATGTTCCTTTGTATTTTGGCTTTGCTAATATGGTGATGGTTGATGGCTGGCTTGATGTTGCTTTAATCCTTGTGTGTGTTTTTGTTGTAACCATGTCTGCATGACAGCATATTTGAGAGCTTAATTTTTCTTCTAATTAAAAAACATCATGACTATGGTCATATATTATCAGAAATATGTAATTGCAATAAATGCTGAAACCTTGCTTCAGTATAATTTTTCAATTTAACTGTTTTATATTATAATTTAAATGTTAATTTAAAATCAAGTTCATCAATTATTCCCTCTGATTTTGTATGCAAAAATCACATAATGGCTTCTAATTATTCTCAAGTAATGGTAAAAATTACTTCAAATAGCAATAAAAATCATAATACTGAGGATTAACAAATTAAGTTCTGTCACATTTTTGGAAAGAAAAACATGAAATAATATTTACAATTTTTAATGTCTTATTTTAAGTATAATTAATGAATGGTAGGACATAAAGCTTTTTTAACAACTTTAATGATGGTGTATCAATTCATACACACTACTTTGAGTGCAGAAATTCTCTTAATCTAATTGATCCTAATTAACAAAAGTAAAATGCCTTAATTTTAATAAGAAATATATATATATATATATATTTAAATATAGAATTTGTTACTAATTTGAGTATTTGTGTTACACTTTGGTTCCTTTAGTATTTAGCACTAAATTTAATTTTGTAAATATTTAGATATAATCAGTCAAGAAAAATAATGATTGAAAGGCATCTTTTTATCACCTGTCAATGCTAGAAAAAATAGTACAGTGTTATACTGTGGTTTGTCATATATTAGATTCAGTTAAATAAATGCAAACATAGAAATAAATCAAACTACAATTATTTTAATCAATTACCAGAGGGAATGTTGATGAAAGAATAAATTAAATTTCTATATCAATAAACAATTATTAAGTCTAAAATTTTCATATAATTATGCTTTTTTAAATTTCTTAGGAAATTTAACTTCATAATTCAAAAAAATAAATTTTTTCATTGTGCAGTTTTATGAGTATCTTTTTATTATAATTAAAATCCATCCATAAAACTGTACAGGTAATTTTTTCTGTCTAATTGTGTAGAGTAACTACTATTAAACTTACATATCTGCCTTTTCCCCTAACAGTAGTGCCAGCACTTGTTCACCCACCTATCGTTCCCACTGCATGGTGTAAGTAGCTGTTTTGCTGTCTCTCATAATATCAGCGCTTTCCATTTGTTCCCTATCTCTGTGTGTTGATTTTCTTTCCTTCAGATATTGTTTTTCCTTTAACTTTTTTAACTGCTCTTAACAGAAAGGGGAGAAATGGTGACACATTGTATATTTACATTTGGAGGCTTCCTAAAGTTGTAATATATCTTATAAATTCTCATTTTTAGTTATTCATCTCTTTAATTCTAAGTAGGCTGTACATGTTAATCTGTTATTTGTGTAAATAATATATATTTAGTTTAAAATTTAATATTTAAAATGAAAATTGGCATATTTCTTTAGTGCTTTTAAAATTTAATATAGATAAAAAGTACCTTTAGGAAGCTTTCTATTTTATTTTTTTTAAATCAAGTTTGCATTTTTCACTTTTCGTTAAAAATTACAATATTATTGAATTTACTTAAAATATTTTTTCTTAAACTTAGTAGCTATCATTTTATTAAAAAATATTAATTGTATGATTCCATATATCCAATTATTTTATTTAAGATTACATTGAATAAAACATGTTTTATATAGTTGTATATTTATTGGACATCTTGCTTTTATTTTCTAGTACACAAAGTATTGATTATTTCTTCCTCTTGATTTTTTAGGAGATAAAATTCAAAGATAAATTATATATAAAAACAAATTTATTTTAAAAATTATAATATGCAATATAAATCCTAAATTGTATTGGAGACAAGCTAACTTTGTAACTTTTTTTAAAACTAGCCTAATATTTTAAAGTTTTTATTTATTCTGGTAATATGCTATAGGAAAATTATCTTAGTTTTTTTTGCTTTTAATTAATTTGGAAAATGTATATTTTTGCTGTATTGTTTTTTTTATTTTTGTCATTATTTGTAAAGTAAAAAATAATTTTAAAAAATATGGGTAGTTCTAGAAATACTGAATAATTTGAGCATTGTATTTTGAATGATATTAATTTCTCAAAATTGATCTCTTTATTTAGTTATTTTATATCTTACTTTTAAGGCTATTTGTTATTCTACAATAAATTGTGTAAAGGTAATCTTAATTTTGTAATTCGGGAAAAAGGAATGAAAAAGATTAATGATTCTCAAAATGAATGTATTAGATTAAAAAAATTTTATCACGAAAGGTTTAAAATTGATTTGATTTTGTACATTGAAAATTATTATTAAAATATTTGTAATCTATTACTTATTTGGATTGATACATGCAATAGGGATTGCAAAAACAATTCAGAGGATTAAAAGAAAAAAATACATAATTTTTACAAATTATCTTTTCTATTTCTCATTTAAATTAAACCTGGTTTCAAAGTAAACTAACTTTTTTTTTATTTATGTTCACTAGTATTGTATAAAATTCTTTAAAGCTCCAAAACTGTGTTCTCTTGTATTACTTTAATTATTCATTATCAATGTATTTTAATATATACAAAAAATATATTGAAATAGGAAGACAAAGTTCTCATTTGTGTGGAATTATTATAATGTTACAGTTTATCGTTTTTATTTTTATAATTTGTTAGGTTAAAAAAATTTTAATAACAGAACTGGATATTCCTTTTTTTTTTAAGTTAAAATACTTCCTATTTCTCCCATATTTAATAATTATGGACTTATTAATATATCCTTACAAAAGTATTAGTTTCTTTAAGTGACTGTTTTAAAAATATGCTGAAACATTTAAAAAAATTTCAATATTTTTTTATTTACTAGTGTTAATATTTTTTCTCAAAAAATTGTATTAATTAAATATAAAACTCTTTATATGATTAAATAAGTGTATATATGTGTAATAATTCACATAAATCTGCCCTTGAGGGCTTTTAAATCTATAATGGTCCTGACCCTCTAGGATGACATAATAATTAAATTAGGAGTTATACACTTCTGATTGGCATTTTGTATAAAAACTAGAATATTCTGGAACATTTAAGCTGCTTGAAAAATGCCATGTAAACCATTCATGTTTGTCTTATATATAGTAGTTTTTGTTTGTATGTTGTATGTGCTGTTTTTGTTAATATGTTCTACATAAAATAATGAATGAAGATGTATTACCCCCCCCCTTCAACTTTCTCGCCCATTTTGATACAACTGCACCATAAACGTCTTAATAAACAAAGTGCAATCCTTCTTCAGTAAAGCATTTCATATATGTAATCTTAGAAAAAGGGAAGGAAAAAAACTCAATTATATTATGAATTAAAGAAGACTAAAGCATAATGTTAATTAGTGTTGTATATAATATATATTTAAAGGTATGAAGTATACTTTTACTCAATTCTGTTTCTCGAAAATATTACTTAACATTTCTATCATGCATTTTATAAATATCCTGCATGTATAATTTATAAAAAATTACTTCTCTTTTAGTGACCACTCCATTGTTCACTCAATGTGGGGCCTCTAGGGCTTACATTGATCCTCATACATATGAAGATCCCAATCAAGCTGTGAGAGAATTCACTAAAGAAATTGATGCATCCCATATTACTATTGAATCAATAATTGGAGGAGGTAATCAAATTTCTTTTTATTGTTCAAGTTTGGTTAAAAAATGTGTCAGTGTTTTGTGTTCTCTAACTTTTCTCAGCAAAATGTTTTTAACTACCATGTTACCAGATTTCTTGAGTACATAATTTTATGAACCTTATTTTATTTACATTTATGTTTAAGATTGTGTATATATGAAACTTTATATTTTTTTTTACAATTTCAATACATTTATGTATAATCTTTTACTGTCCAATATATTTGATTTTAACTACATCTTTTTCTTTATTTTGGAATGCTTAGTTATTTTTATTTCTTAAAAGGACATATTTATTTTATTTTTTCTCAGAAATAAATTAATGTTTCTTTTTGCTCATTGTTTTTGTTTTGAATTTTTCTTTATTTTTGTTTAAGCTGTTCTCTTAATTGTCAAAACCGAAATTAAAACGAAAAAAATCTTTTCCATTTTAAGTTTGGTTTTTCTCATGTTGCATGCATCACAAGATGTGAGGGTATGCATTCATGAAAAATTAATTAATTTAGGTGAATTTGGAGATGTCTGTAAAGGTCGTCTTAAGCTACAAGGACAGACTGAAGTTACTGTTGCCATCAAAACCTTGAAACCAAGTTCATCTGATAAAGCTCGTATGGATTTCTTGACTGAAGCTAGCATAATGGGACAATTTGATCATCCTAATGTCATCTACCTACAAGGTGTTGTAACCAAAAGTAACCCAGTGATGATTATTACTGAATTTATGGAGAATGGATCTTTGGATACGTTTTTGAGGGTATGAAGAAACTTAAATAGGTTTTTATTGCCTTAAAAAAAATTCAGAGAGTGTATTTTTATGTGGAAGTTTATAAACGTAATCTTAAGCATTTATTAAGGGTTATTTCTTTTTTCTTTGTATAAAAAGGATCATTTATATTAACTCATAGCTATTAATTGTACTCCTTTTAAAAATTACTTGAGGTTATGAATTTCAGAAAAGATGATAGAAATACTTACAACCTTTATGTAATACCATGTTATTAAAATTAAGCAGCTATTGGCTAATATTGTATAATGCTCATTTTTTTATGCATTATTGTTGCAATATGAATTTATTCTTCATTTATTTGAGCCACAAAAATTTTATCTGTACAAATTAGTAGAAATTACCATGCATTGCTTGCTTGAAAAATTAATACTATGTACAAAATCATATGGCTAGACGCAATTGCATTGCTATGTCAGTTTATTTGCTAACAACTAATTAAATGAAATATAATTTATGATTATGCTTATGTATATTTTTATTAAATATTTAAAATTAAGAAACAATTAAAACATCTCTACTAAAAATTTAGACGAATTGCTATTTATCAGTGGTAGAGTAAAGGAGATTTATAAATAACTAGGCAAAAAAAATCGAAACTTAAAAAACACTGGGAGATTTGGAGAGTATTAGGAAAGAGATTGTGTGTTAATAAAATTTCTAAATTTTATTACAAGAAGTAAGAGTTAATAGTTTTACTAATTTTTTGGCAATAAGTTTTTTTTTAAATTTGATTTGTATTATACATTGTAACTTTCAATAAAAAAATATGAAAAGTCTTCACTGGTTGCTGGGGTGATGAAAGAATTGGTTTGTCATGATGTACTAGACTGTTAACCGTTGTGTTATGTATATCATTTTATGTGAATTTCTGCCATGTAAATGTTTTAATAATTAAGAGAAAATTAACAGGTGATAAAACAAGATTTAATAAATATTTTTTTTTCATAATTCCTTTCTTTTTGACAATTTTTTTCTCAAAGTAGGGAGTCAATTGCTACATCTAATCATTATCATTTACTATAAAATTAATGGCAAATTAGTTACTGTTTAAAAATAGATCTTTCCCTTGCATAGGTTTTTAGTGTAATGAAAATTAATACTGATTTGTGTTTTAGGCCAATGATGGTAAATTTCAAGTCATCCAGTTAGTTGGAATGTTGAGAGGAATTGCAGCTGGAATGCAATATTTGGCTGAAATGAATTATGTGCATAGGGTAAGAAGAGTTTTAATTAATGCTACATTTGCTTTTCTACTCACGTTACCATCAAAATCTTTTCATTTTAATCCAAAATTTAAATTTTTGCTTAACACCCTTGTAGGATCTTGCTGCTCGAAATGTTTTGGTCAATGGAAACTTAATCTGCAAAATAGCTGATTTTGGACTTTCAAGAGAAATAGAAAGTGCCACAGAAGGTGCCTATACAACCAGAGTATGTACTTGATTTTTATAATTTATTTTAAAAAGTACAATACAGTAATGTTTTAAATTGTTACGTTAGATATCTAAAATTGTGTGAAATAAATCAAGATAAAAATGCTGTATTTATTCGAATCTAAGCCACACTTTTTCTATTGTTTACTCTACTGAAAATCTGGTGTTGCTTAGAATGAAAGACAAAAAAAATTAGTTGCAACGGGCAAATTGAGCATGATACTGATGGCTAGAGTAATTACGGATTCATGTGTACACATTTTAATGCTGGTAAAATATGTTAATTTTTCACTTCATATTAGTACATTAATTTTTTTTAAATTTCGTAAATGCCGGCTATCCATAAACCACTTTACACTATTTTTTTATTTTTCACAAAAATGTGTTGAGAATTGGGGTGCAGCTTGGATTCGAGTAAATATGGTATATTGATTTTTCCTCTTTGTTACTGTAGATGTATAACTGAATAAACTAATGTATATTTCAATTGATATTTATACTTAAATTAATTGCAAGTTCATGTTACAAATGAGTAAGAAATGCCAAGGATATGCTTTATTTTGGATTTCCATTGAAAGAGATTTTTTATTATGAAAGGACAATTGTTATTAACATGTATTTTTATTAAAATATTAAAGATAAATAATTTTGTACATTTTATTATAAAATTTATTAAGGCAAAAGTATTTTTGTCAAAAGAGTAAAAAGAAAATAATCATAATATTAGTTATGTGTATATATTTCATTGAAATAAATGCTCATTTATTGCTAGAATTTGCATAATTAGTTTAAAAATTTCTATACTTTTTTTTATTTGAAAACTGTCATTGTTTAGTAAAATAATAATAATAATTTTTTATTTGAAAATATTTGTTTCTATTTTTTAAATTTATTTCTTTTATTCTTCAGGGAGGAAAAATACCTGTTCGATGGACTGCTCCTGAAGCCATCGCCTATCGAAAATTTACTTCTGCCAGTGATGTATGGAGTTTTGGTATTGTGTTTTGGGAAGTTATGTCTTATGGAGAGAGGCCATATTGGAACTGGTCAAATCAAGATGTTATTAAAAGCATTGAAAAGGGCTACAGGCTTCCTGCTCCTATGGTATGTTTTTTAGAAAACTCGCAAATATAATATTTTAAAGAAAAGAACTTCTGTATATTGGCAGTTTGCATCCACAAATTATTTTGATTTGTTTTTTCAAAATTTAAAATGTAATCTGAAAAGGGAAGAAAATTATGTAGTAATATGATAAAATTTGTGTTTTAACAAAGTGAATTTCATCAATGAGGTTCATAGACTTTTATAGAAAGGGGAATTTTTATCTTTTAAAAAATACATAAAGACAAAAGCACAAAGGCATAATCTTAATGCTAAAAATAAAAAATCTGTTGGTCTTTGGAGAAAAATGAATCCTTAAACTCCACCATTGTGTATGCCGCTAAAATTTTTATTTATGATATATCTAAAAAATACATTTCAATTTTTCTCCTTTTCATTTTTTAAAATACATATTTATGGTGCATTTCCTTTTAAACGATATTTCACCATTTATTGTTCTTAAAAATTTATTGTAAATATAAATTATATATATATTAAGGTGACCAATTGTCCTACTTCAGTTAGGACAGTCCTCCTTTTATAGGTTCTGTCCTTCCTTGAAAAGTGTCCTTCTCAATATTTTAAAATTAATTGGTTAATCTCTGTATTCAGAGATGCCAGGTCAAACAATTAAGCATCATGTACTGGTACAATATAAGTTATCAGAGAAATTAATGTATTTTGTACATGATGGCGAACCTATTTTAGCTACAGAAGTTAGTCTTATTTTGATCAATTTTCTCCAATATAAATCATAAACTGAAGAAAAATTTATTCTTTTACTAATAAAAAGAAAATTGTCAAACTTAGAAAAATCAACATGTTTCCAATATGTCGAAGAATGGTCTGAATCAAATATCACGGGAAATAACAATTTTCAATGGTGTTTTTTGACTTAATCGCAAGTAAATTGAGAAAATTGTGTTGAGTTTTTATTGAAAGAAATGCCTGATATTAAAATCGATGACAATTGTATGTTTGAAGAAATTATAAGACTGAATGTATATATTTAAATTCTGATAAATTAGAGCAATGGGAAATCAGCATGTTGAAATTGATAAAAGATGGATGGAAATATTAAACCGTTTCAAAACTGAACACATTCCATATGAAAATGTGGTTATTCTTGTTGAATTTACATTGTGCTGTGCCCTGGAACAAATGCAGCAAATGAAAAAGTTCTTTCAATTGGTAATGATTTTTGGACAAGTGAGAAATCAAGGTTGAATGTTGATACTTTACTAGTAGCACTTATTGTAAAGTTCAATATGAAGAATATTTCTTGCTCCGAAATTTCTTATACTTTAGAAAATGATATATTGACAAAAAAATTAATTCAGTGGAAAAATACTCCTTTAAGTAAATAATTAAAAGGGATGGGAACATAATTAGTGTATTTTTGTTTTAATTAATAAAATGTTTCATATATTTACATTGTAATTTTTTCTTAAATTTTTCGTCGTCCTCTTCATTGTAAAAAAATTGGTCACCTTATATGTGGGGTTGTGGTATGGAGTTCTTGGGTTATTTAATGATAACACTGGTTTTGACTAAAACTAATGTTCAATGGTAGACATTCTGTTACAGGACTGCATATACGAACACATAGAGATATAATGGATAACGTTTAGACAAAAACTTCTTTCACTTAATGATAGTATTCAGTTCTTGAATTCCTCATATAGTTCTTACACAACAGTTCACAATGGTAACACCGTTCTTCAGATGATACTCTATGGAGTTCAGTTGATGGATGAGTGGCCTACATGTCACTCCCCTTCTAGCATTGGACAGCTGGTCCCTTCACAGCCAGTTTCCGGTTGCTCAATCTTTTCCAGCATCATTGGTTCTCTGACCTGCGCGTTGAGTCCTCGCTCGCTAGCTAATCCTTTATACTCCCCTCTTATTTGCTCGCTGGTGGCTTGCATTGCCAGCGCCCTCTAAAGAGTGGAAAATCTCACATAATATATATGTTACTTGTTATAAAAGGTTTTTAGATTTCTGTGCTATTACATAGAATAAAACACTGTGAGGGCTTTTCCTAAATATTTGTAATGCATGGAATGTAATGATAAAGGTGGTTTTCTCCCCCCCCCCCCCCATTATAAATTACTTATCAGAATAACTACTTTAATTTTGAAGTTTTAGCTGCAAAAAATAAAATTATTCACTTGATACATTTCTATTAGATTTCTGACAAGAATGCTTTCTGAAAAACTTTATAAAAGTAGTGTTATCCAATGTTTAATTGTTTGTTTTTCTATAGGATTGTCCAGAAGCTCTGCACCAACTCATGCTTGATTGTTGGCAGAAAGAGCGTGCTCATAGACCTACATTTGCTGTTATAGTCAAAACTTTAGATAAACTTATGAGATGCCCTGAAAGCTTGAAGAAAATTGCACAAAACAGGTATCATAAGTAAATATATTATGTTTTAGTGGAATAGATAATCTCAATTATTTTTTCATTAATTAGCATTTTAGTTTGTTATAACATGTCATTTTCTCAAACTGCAACATTTTAGAAAATTATGTGCATGCCCCAAAATAAACAGAAACATGCCACTGCACTGTTTTTGAACATCATTACTTGATTTAAAACCTTGGAAATCTCATAGATAAAAATTGTATCATCTACAAATATTTAAGGATAAATGGATTACAATTCTGCAAAAATTAAGTGTTTTATTCTTAAAATTGTTGAAGAAAATTATTTATATCAAATAATGTGATTAGGATTATTTATTGCATTATAACAAAATCTATTTATTAAAAATTCATTATTTATTTTAATTTTTAATGTAAAATGGGGTTTTTTAAATCATTTTTTAATTATAGTATTTTTCAAACTGCAGTTTTAAAGTGAAATTCAGAATATAAATCTTTGTAAAAAAATTTCATGGTTATTATGTAGGGGCTTCATGTATCATGATTAAATTATTTTTCATCAGTGATATTATCATATTATGTTCGTTAGATATAAGGTATTTTAAGTTTAGAAGATTCATTTATATTTTATTTGAAAATGGCATGTAAGGGTAATCTCAAAATTATATTTATTGTGTTAGATAATAGTCTTTTGGTTGATTTCAGAATGTTAAATGTAGAAAATTTACAAAGTTTAAACATTTTTTTAATAAACTGAATATTTTTACCATTTTAGCACAAAATAATTTTTGTAGGTGAAAGATATTCATTTTTCCGTTTTCTTCTAGACATCAAAATCCTCTAGACCCTAATGCTCCAGATATGACTCAATTCAAGACAGTTGACGAGTGGCTAAGTGGCATCAAGATGACGCGTTACCAAGAAAACTTCCAGCAGGCTGGAATCACCACAATGGATGCAGTCACTCGTATTACTCTGAAGGACTTGACTGCTTTGGGGGTTACCCTGGTCGGCCATCAAAAGAAAATCATCAACAGCATCCAGACAATGAGAGCCCAGCTGAATGCCAACATGTCCGAAGGATTTTTAGTGTAGTGAAGCTCAAACTAGTTCGAAAACATTTTGTAAAATTTTGCAGCTGATGGTAACATTCAGCGCCCTGACTTATATCAAAACAGGTGCCATTGCAGCCGATGTTTATAAAAAATTTATTAAAAAGCTTCCTTGCAAGAATTTGCATCGGTGCAACGTGATAAGTGGCATGGGACGACCAGAATGTGTGCACCAAATATGGTGCTTTAAGCCAGAGCTGCTTGCTTGCCGATTTGCTCACTGTTTGGCATCTGTTCCTCCTGGAAGACCAGGCCAGTCAATAAGGAAAATTTTCTTTGTACATAATGACATATCAGATGTTGGATATAATACATAACATGATCCCATTGTGCAAACTTCCAAAATCTGGATTTTCTGATGGCACAGTGCGAGTGGTAGAGCAGCCACATATCATTCCATTGAAAATTAAAAGACTGTTGGTGTACTTAATTTTTGAACTATAGCTGCATATGTGTCACTTGAAATTGCTCGTCTCATTTTTATTTCTATTTTTGTTTTTCATCTGTGATCTTCAACAATCTGTAAATAAGCAACAGGGTGTCTATATATTTGTCGAAGTGTTATTTCTCCTCATCCTCTTTTTGTGAAAACATGGCATTTTACATTTTTGACCTGGAATGTATGTCTGGACATGTGAAGTTCTGTTTTTGTTTTTACCTGTCCTTGCTTCAACGAGCAATTTTGTGTAGCAGAAATCTGTAGCATTTTTCATTGCAGCTGTTTGTTATTTTTCTGTGATGCATGCACTTAGGAAAAATATCTGTGTTTCCATATTAAATAGTTCTACATGCTTGTGTATATTGGCTACATAATCTCCAAATAGTGTAAGATTTTCAAATGAGTTTTTATAGTAATAGAGTGAACACTTCATTTACGAATGTAAAGTTTATCTCACTGCTGCAATATTCAGTGTGAAAGTTAGTGGATATGTGTATGTATTTCTGATAGTTTATGCTGATTTTGCAGCATAGAATATAAACACAAGCTCTTCTGATGAAGTATCCTTTTCCACTCAGTTTTTGTATCATGTAATGCACAGTAATAACCAAGTCTAAATATTATAGAAGGTGCATCTTAAGTAATGTATCATTTGTTGCTGTGTTCCTACATAAACAATCAGAAATAATTCAACTAGTAGCGGTGCTGTGTTCTCATTACTATGCAACTACAATCCTTAAGAATGCTCATATAGCAATAGAAGTGATGATATTTTTTGCATCCATTTTTTCTGATGCATGTGACTTAGTGATTAAAAAAGCCTATGCAAAAGTGTACTTGATATGTGGGAAATTTTACATGTTCATTCTTCAGTTGCAACAGTATCTGCAAAATCTATTGTGTGTTTCTTTTAAATAATTTATGAATGTGTGTTTTTTTAATAGGGACTTGAAATAGTTATTTCTATCTTTTTAGCTTCTTATGCATTTTCTTTTTAATTCTGAATTTTAGAAATTATACGAAATATACTTGTTTTATCCATTGTTTATATTTTTATCAATTGTTATTGAGTGAAAATTGCCTAGATATGAAACTTTAACAAATTGAATGGCATGGCTGTCTATCAATTTAAATGTTATAAATTTACAACTTTTTATCTAAATACAAAGTTTTTGTTAGAATGGCTTTTCCATTTGAAAGGTTTTTGCCATGATTTTATTGGAACTTCTCAAGCTAAAAAAAAAGTAAAGGAAGCATTTATGTTAGTTTTAAATGAGAAAGATGATTTACTATAGATTTTTTTTAGAGAAAGTGCACTTTTTAATCCTTTGTGCCAAAGTTTTTGTTTAAAAGTAAATGTTTTGTATGAATGATAAAATTGTAGAGGACTTATATTCTTTAACAAAGCAGTTATAAATGTAGCTTTTATAAATTTAAATTTCATTTACTTGATTTTTTAGGGTAGCATAAATTACATAAAATATTTCATTATGCAGTTGTTTTACTGTTGAAGCTGTTTTATTTTTATATTTAAAAATTGAATTTAGTATGTTATTTAAAAATTCATTATGCATTTTGTATTCTTTAATACATTGGGGGGGGGGGAGAAGAATAAATCCAAATATTTTGCTGTGAAAGATTCAAATGAGAATATTTGAAAACTTTTTTTAAATTTTGAGATGATGATTTTGGAGAGAGTGGAAATGTCTTCAAATAATTTAAGTTAATATGAACTCAATTTTTTTATCAGTTATTGAATGATTATTATAAAATATGTGAAAGCAGTTTCATGTTTAATGATATAAGAAACTAATAAATAAATCTAAAACTATGCAAAGTTTTTTTAACAGTTAATGTCAGTTATAATGCATGAGTTCTGAGAGCTGCTTTCAATTCAAGATATTTAAATGAGACTTGAATGTTAATGCTTTGTAATTTTAAGTATAAAATTTATAATTGCAATAAAGAGAATATCCAATGCAACGAAAAACTTCCATTAATGTCAACTTCTACATTTTTTTAAAAATCTGAATGCTATTTTTATGAAGTATAAATGTATATTTGAATGTATTAAAGATTATGAAAAAGTCCATTTGGCCTTCCATTATCTGTCGGCAAATAATTATATTTGCTTCTCTATTGCAATAAACAAATAAACCTGAAAGAGAAGTGCTATATTTAAATGTATGATAAATAAAACTATGCAATTTCCAATGTAAAAATCAAGTGACTTATCATGGCTAGATAGAGATATTTGTATTTGATATACTATTCAGTTTGGTGTGCAAGTAAATACCAAGTTGATTTTGTTATCACTTCTTATTCATGTGCATGATTTCATATTTGAAAATATTAGTTAGCACTGTTATTGCTGGCACATGTTAATATATGAACACTTTGTTATTTGTTAACCATCCAATTTAATTTTTAATGCTACAATACTGACAGGAATAATTGTATATAACTAATATATTAGAGTTAGTTATTGTGATAGCAGTTTTATCAGTTTTTAAGCATGTGAAAACCCAATATTAGTTCATCTGCTAAAAATAGCCGCTTTTACATTTCTTTTAAACACAAAAAACATTTCATAATTTATTAAAAATCTAATACTTTGTGCTGACTTTTTTTGTGAAATGTTTAATTTTAAATTATTTCTGAACCACTCCACTTTATTCAATAAATTTTTGTATTTCACTGGTTTTTTTTATTTGTATTTTTTTAATTCTGAAATTAAGGTTAGTTGCATTTTTTGTCTTCCTACAAGCAATTTTATCTCAAACATATAATTTGCATTGTTGATATTATACCTATGTACTTAAGAACATTTAGTGGTAGCTACAATAAATGTGAATATATATGTGGTGTAGATTTTACTTTTTAAATTTACAATATATAAGCTTCTAATATAGATCTTAAAATAAATTGTTTGACTAAACACATTGTATAATTTAACACATTTTACTAATTATGGTAGAGTTATATCATGAAAATAATTGTTCAATTTGGTATTTCATGTAAATAATTCTTAATGTTCAATTTTTTATTATAATTTTGAATATGTATTGGCCATTCTTTGAAAAAAAAGACATACATAATTACAAAACTCCACATATAAATATATAATACTGATTTGCTGGTGTTTATATATTTTGTGGGTAATAATTTTTTTTTAGTAGCAAACCTTCAAGCATTTACAATTAAATTTAAATTTGACTTAAGTTAAATAAATTTAGTTTTGCTTTGGATATGTATATGTATGTAATTGGATAGATTTTATTGTATATAATTCTTATAACACTTTTGCACTTGTTATTCTATACTTTGCAATATACACATATATATCACTACTTTAGATATGAAGTAATCAAAATGAATGGTCTTTAAAACCGCCCGTTAGTGAAACTTATATAAATCTTTATTTCTTTATGCATCAATTTTTTCCCAAAATAATAGTTAATCCACTGACACCTTTCATTAATGTATGAATTCTTAAAAGATAAGTTACTATTATTTTATATATTACAAATCTTTATAAAATATCAAAATTGCTGTATGAATCTGTATTAATTTTGTAGAAATATGCATGTTAAATATGTTATGCATATCAAATTCTCTGTAATAATTGATGTTTTTGAGTTTATTATTTTTGCTTAACAACTTTTTACTAATGTATAAAAGTTCTTTAGCATTGTGTAATGCTATTAATATGGACATAAAGTCAGCAATTTACTCCAAACAAATCTATGCAAGATGTTAAAGAGCTCAGTGAATTTAATGTGATATTGAATCTATTTCCCCCCTGTATGTGTTTATGTGTTCAATATTCCTCTTGATGTCTTCTGTGTGTAAAATTGTGATTACTTCTGTAACAAATCGTATCAATTTAATTTTTTAGATAAATTATATTTGAAATAAAACTTGAACAATGTTTATTTTTCTCTGATGATATTTTATATCTTCCCCAGGTGTCTTTTTGCCTTACTTGAAACTCTCTCAACAAAGCAATAAATTGTTGATAAATGCTTCGATAAATAAATTGAGTTTTATAATGCTCGCGTTGCAATGAAAAAAATTTACTTTTAAGGCTTGTAAATTTTTCCATATTATATTTGTGCAGATCAGTGTTGATCTATCAATGTGTGAAGAATTGTATTCCATATTTTTGTACTACACATACTTTATGTATAAATTACAAGAGTGCATTCAAATCTCAGTGTATATTCGATTCTTCTGAAGTTTATTTTTTTTTGTTGTAACAGAGCTCTTTTATTTTTTTAGTTAGATATAACTACGTCTTGTTTGTCAAAATTTATCTTGTAGTAATTTTTCATTTAATTTATTTTGTTGGTTTAGGACTCTTCATAATATTGTGATTTCTTACCTTTTAATCTACAAGTTAGTAGCGTTTTATTAGTCTTTAAAAAATAAAACATACTGTGTTTTTAAAGTATGTATGTGATGTAACCTATGCAAAATGGTTCTGGACCACTTTCAGACTACGGATGCAATTTACACTATTTCAGTCGAAACTAATGTGCACAGATGGATACAGAAATGCAACTGTTAATAATGCTGCTAATTTACTGCATGCTTGCTTGTCAAATTGAGGAAAGACATTGCTTAAATGTGTATGTTTGTTATTGTATATTTGTTTATATTACATGCATTTGTTCACCAATAAAATGCAATTTATTTATTTTCGGGATTGCATTGTCCGCTTCCCGGTATTGTTTATTGTAAAATAGGTCTGTACAAATTCTTTTGTAAAAAAAAATAAAATGATTTCACTAAAATTAATGTTGGTGTCCATTGTGTGAATTATTTACTAAAGCAAAAATAACAAAGTTTGGCTTATATAACTTTTTATAATCAAATACTTTTTGCTGCTTAAAGTAATTTTTTCTCTCTTGATGGAAATAATACACTTCTGTCTTGTTTTGTAAATTAAATTTGCAGACATAAGCCTATCTTAAGTATCTTGTATTGCCCATCTTTTGAATCTAAAAATTATTTTCATTTTCTTTTTGTATTTACATTTATATTTTTTAGTTTCATCTCTATAAACTAGTTTTTTCCCCAATGTTTTGGGATTAATCTTCTTGAAAAAACTATTTTTTTTAACCTACACCAGACCTAGGAATGACCGCCATCAGTCTATGTCGGGCAGCCCAATACAGTTCCGAGACACGCACGTAAAAAGAGAATTTGTTAGCAGCGTTAACAGCTACTATGTCGGTAAGTCCAGGTGGTCTACACACATATCTCCATTAGAACAAAGTGGGCATGTTGGAGAATCAGCAAAAGCAAATCTGAAAAGGTGCTTTCTGAGGTAGTCATGTCCAGTCTGGACTCTGAAGTTCGCGACACCTGCAGGTCTTGACAGGTCGCAAGGAATGGGACTCTCCATTAAGGAACCCCAACTCTTTCCATTCACAGAGTTCTTGACAATCTCTCGAAGACGGGTCTTGAATCTAGAAGCAATGATCCTCTTAACGCTATGGTAGCCAAGAGGAGAGTCAGGCGAGATAGAGCAGAGCCAGCTACAGCTAAGGCATCTGCAAGTTTGTAGTGATACAATCTATATAAGCAGTAACAACCTCCGCACCATGGTGATCATTTTGGTGCAGTGGTTAAGTTACTCGGCTTCGGACCCAAAGGTCCCGGGTTCTGTATAATCAGGATAAAAAACGCGCCACTTCATTTGGTGATCCTAGCTTAACTAAGAAAAGCGAAACCTCTACTGATCTGTCGGGGTGCCATCTACCCACAAAGAAACCAAAGAAAAAAATCGTCAGATAAATAAGATGCAAAAAAAATCGTCAATAAACAGAGAGAGCAACAAAATAAATCGTCAGATAAACATGACGCAACTCATCCAACACACAAGAAACTGACCGCTCCTATAAACAACTATGTATCGTTCGTTCGCCTAACCAACTCTCTGGTAGGGGAGTGTGTAGTGATACAAATCTATATAAGCCAGTAACAACCTCCGCACCATGGTGATCATTTTGGTGTAGTGGTTAAGTTACTCGGCTTCGGACCCAAAGGTCCGGGTTCTGTACTATCAGGATAAAAACGCGCCACTTCAAGTTCCCTTTACTCCACAATGACTTGGTACCCACTGAAGAGTTACATTGCGACCATTATTTATTAGAGGATTTATCGCGTTGGCAATCAAGAACAAGCCCATTTCTCGAAGGTAGAACTGAAGAGATTGCTAAAATGGCCGCCTGCGAGTCTATAAAAATTGCAATGTTTCGATCTTCTCTTTTACCAAACCTCAGTCGGTGCCATATGGACCGCAGCCACTTCACCATCATAGTTAGTACAATTTGCACCAACTGCCCTGCTAAGGCTGAAGTACCTGGAGTAAACCCCCACACCAGCATTATGATTAGCTCCAGCAGCAGAACCATCCGTGTAAACATGTAGCCAGTGTTCTGGGCAGTGCGCGCTAGACACGCGTGGACGTCGCGAATTAGGGTTGCGAGGCCTCCTTTTTCCCAGTCAAGAAAACGTTAAATTACATAAAAAAAAGCCGAATTATAGTTAAACTAATGTATGTGTAAACGAGATTTATTGCTAATCAAATGTGACAAAAATTACACAATAGAATTTTTATTTTAAAAATTTTAATTTAATTTAATAATTAAAACTTTGCGAGGCCCCTCAAGCGCGAGCCGTCGCGGTTGCCGACGCCTAACGCCGCCACTGGTCTCGGGAATCTTTCGCCAATAGTGGCCGAAGCAGCCATTCTCAACTCAGTATTGCTGTGCAAGGATCTTTTATTGACTGGCAGCACCAAATCCAAATTACAACAGGCTGGGCTCAAATGTCTAATAAATTCTCCAGTCTCGAGCAGGGACTGTCTGTTAGAAGGGATGTCAAAATCAGTAGACAGTTCTTTAGTCACATTTAAGAAGGTAGGATGGGATTTTAACCTACGTTCTGCAGGGTTGTAGTTTCTCCAAAAGTCACCATGCCTCTTCAATCTCTCGATTAACTTAAGAGCTCCCATTTTCAACCGGAAGGTCAGGGGTTCAATATTTCCCTGTAATTGCATGGCCAGGATGGGTGTTGAAAATGCTCCACCTGTTATGACTCTAAGGGCATTATTTTGGACAGTGTATTAAATAACTTTTTCCTTTTGTAAATATTTTTGTGATATTTTTTAATTGTACAGAATTTGAGTTTGATAAAAAAAAAATAATAATTAGAATTTGCATGTTTTGGGTTTGATAAAAAAAAATTGAAGTTGAAAATTAGCTTTTCTAGAATATATAATAGTAAAATATTCCAAATTATAAGTATTGAATTGACGGAATCTGTTGCTTTAAATTAGATACAAATACTAGATCTGAAAACTTCACAAAAAAAAATCATTTCTCTTCATCAGCAATATTTTAGAAATTTATCCCCTCACCCCCTATTTTCTAATGGGAGTCGCAAGTTCATGGAACAAGAATTTTGTGTTCTAAATTAAATTCATAATTACTTTTTTGCGTTAATGGTATCTTAAAAAAATACAATTTCTTTTTTATTAAAATGGGTAACCTTGCATTCAAAATTGGTAACGCCATCTAGTGGAATAAAATGTAAAGTGTTCTAAAAGTAAATTTTAACATACATATTCCAAAACGTTTATTTAAATCAGAAGTACTTATCCAAATGATTTTAAAAGTAATAAAGAATCAATATGGTTAAGAATGTATTTGTCAAGTTTTTTTTCTAATAAGCTTTTTTGTACAGTATTTGCAAATTTAATCAGTACCAACTTATTTGTTTAAACCTATTATTTATGCTAGCAAATTATGAAATTCTTGCCGTGAAAAAGTATTAAAAACATCCATTTTTCAAAAAAATTTTTACATGTATGGAATTATTGTTTTATTATGGAACTCTTCTTGATTATTATTATTATGAAGCACATTTTTAAAAAAAATGTACATACTATATGTTAGAGAAGAAATTATAATTTTTTAAATCTGCTAATTTAGAAATATGTTTATTTGTTCAAGAAAGTTTATAAAAATTGTATATTATCGCAAACTTTTTCAACCATGATAAATTGCCAAAATTCAACAACTAATGAGGAAAAGCTGATTTTATTTTTTGAGAGTTTTTGACTACGAGATTGTACGTATATATCAATGGTATTTTGGAATAAGAATGCATTTGGTTGTGTATCATTTCATTTACTATGATTTTTTGCACAAGAAAATACAATCAATATTATATATATTTTTTTGAAAAATCTAAAATATGAGTATAATAAAAAATTTATAGTTTCCTTTAATTTTCTTAATTTTAAGGAAGAAAATATTTAATAGGAGGAAAGATTATCATAATTTTCAGTATCTTTTACAAAAAATGCTAATCCCCTTTTTGTACAGTTCTCATTAAATTCAAACATTTTGAACAAACAGATAATTAAAAAAATTTTGTCCTATATTAGAAGAGAACTGAGTTTAATATTTTACAGTTCTGATACACATTTTTACTCGTAATTTATCAATAATATAAGCATAAAAATTATATCCTAAACAGCTGTTCAGTATTTTTCTGTATTGTATCATGAAAGCATACAAGGTTACTTAAAAATAAGTATAGGGATAAGAAAGTGGTTTTAATTTAATTGTGTGATAAATATAATCTAGGTTGTGAGTCATTACTTATCTTTTATCTGCATGTAACTGTAAGAAACATGTCATCCAAATCAATGAAATTTTTATATGACAGGAGTTGATTATCATGTTCACTGGGTATATCTTTTGATTCTGAAATCTTAAATTCAAAGTTCAAAAATGAAAGAATCAAATATAAAAAGTATATGTAACATTAAATTTATCAGTCTATTCTTTCAAATATTTTAGGTTTTATATTCATTATTTTATCTTCTTTTGCTAATATTTCTGATCTTTTGTTTGTTGATATTGTGAAGAAAATATATTCAAAAAGTATTTAGCTTACTGGTTTCGACAACCAACATACTATGTTCTCATATCATCTTTTTTAATTTTTTTTTTTTACCACCATTTTTGCCTACACGTAAGCCAAAGAATTCTTTTCAGATGTATTTTTCTGATAAATTACTTCTAATTCCCAATTTGCTCTTCTAATTACCGTTTTGTTGTGGCTAGGGTAGTTGGGTTAGTCTCAAACTCATGTTCGTGTTCCAGGTGCCAACGAAGACCTGCCGTTGCCCATTAAGTCTGTCGAGGCTCAATGCTTTCCCGTGGGTGTGGTGTGGTAGTGAGGAGAGGGAGGGGTGCCAGCTCAGATATCGACCTCGTCACTTGATCGAGGCTCAAAATTATGAATAGAGCCTGGTGTTGCTTAACTGTACGACGTTTATCTAACTGTCATTCTTTTTTTGCTGTTGTTGTTGGGAACTAGTTAGTAGTAGTATAATTTGGGTTAAAATTACTAATTACATTTAATAATGGGTGAAAAACTTTTTTTTTTGTATTTATTTTCTTTCGTACTTTAACGTCGCATTACGAAGGCTATTGGTGATAAAAAAAAGATAATTTTAAACCAAGGTCAAGTGACGTGAACGAATCATGTGAGCTGGCACTCCAAACTTTCCCATTATATCAACGCAAGGACTTTGAACCTTGACACAGGCGTGTCATGAGTTCGAGCCTAGTACCGCTGGAGATCCGCTGTGTAGGATCGAGGTTCCAAAGTCCTCATCGCTTGCCCATGGTTCAAAATTACGAGGTCCGTAGCCAATAGTGTAGCTTTAGAGTGCGACGTTAATATGCACTCATTCACTCGACGGCGGGTAGTTTAGTGGCATCAGGACTTGGAACTTATGATTCGAAAAACAACTCTGGCCTATGTGAGAAGAATAGGATAAAATGATCTAATTCTATGCAATCCGGGCAGTATTAAAAAATAAAATTGAAAGTATGCCATTTTAGAATTCGAAATCGTTTTCACTTCGATATTTCACAAAAACAAAATTAGCCCCAAAAAATATCGCTAATGAAGAATGTTCGCAATATTTTGTTTATTTAGTTCCTTTCTTAGAAATATCATTAACAATGCAATGTCATTTATGGGTTATCTCACATGTCTTCAAAAAGAGGAATAACACTTATACTACAAAAGTTTCTTACGACAAATTTTGTTAGCGATTAGTGCGGATTTTCCGATATCATTGAGAAAGCAAGAGAACAGATTTGAAGATAAAACAGATTTGACGCATGATTCTCGGCAGAGAATGTTCCATTGGATATGGTTCTTGACGTCTTGGAGACGTCAAACTAAAAAAATGACAGATATTAAATGTGAATATCTCCCAGATGTCATTATATTTCAAGGGGTTCAGGATATCTTAATTCAATATGTGCAAAACACAAAAACAAAAAAACCACCGTTTATTTTATATAAAAACTACCTTTTACGTAATCTCGTCTATCCTGCCAGAGCCTCTCGTGAAGTATGCAAGCCCCATTGGTTAAGTGATGAGCTTCGTTTTTGGTGAATACAAATAGAATATTAAAACTCATTTTTGCCAAAGAAGCCATTGTTTTAAATATATATATATATTTAATAAATACAAAGTCTGGGATATATTTTTTAAACAAAGGATTAATTTAAAGGGAAGTTATAGGTACATCACACACAAAAAGAGTGCTATTCTCTGCAAACTTCTATAAACTATTTATGAAGTTATTTCCCTGGGAAAAGAACGGTTTTAAATTTGGGAACTATTCGTGAATATTAGCAGAGGACATGTTCAATAATTTGCTTAAGACTATAATAATTACAGAAGACTGAAAAACGAAGAAAATAAATTCTTAGACATTTAATAATTTTCAAAAAATTTTGAATTTCAAAATAAAAATTTACAGTTAAATAAATATATGACGAGAATGAGATACAGAAAATAATTAAACAGCTTAAAGGTACCGATTGTTATTAAATTGTTGAAATTTCCATGATAGTGTTAGCATGTTTCAACATTTTATTCAAGTAACAAGTAATTTTAACTAACAAAGCATCAAGCAATTTAAGATAAGACGAAACGTTACCTAATGACGTCATCAACTGACGTTCACTAAAAACTTTTATCAAAAGGAGAAAAAAATATTCGAAGAAATGAAACCGAAAATCTACACTTCCTTTCAGATAAATCACCAAAGAATTATAGTTTTAGCTCAATGGCGTAACGGAAAATAATTGCCCCCCCCCCGCAAGGTCAGGTCTTGGGCCCCAAGCCAGATCTTATATACATATATATACTTGCTAGAAAAAGTCTGCGTTTATCTACTACTGCGTACAAAACAACAAAAAAAATTTAAAAACCAGAATTTGAAAAAAAATTTTAAAGTATTTTATTTAGTTCATTCTAAGTATTGAGAATAACAAAAGTAAACTCGGTTTTTTTTCCATTAGAATCGATGGCGATTCAGATTCGAGTAAATATGGTAATATAAAATTTTGAGCTTCCAAATGATGGTTTTTGGAGTTAGGGATCAAGTTTAGTAGTAAAAATTATTAACTGCTTCGAATGCATAACAGTTTTAACCTGGAAAAGCAAATATGTTTTGTATTTATCTTTTTGGAGAACATTTTCTTCACAAATGAATACTTTCAAAAGAGGTGGGGAGAAACGAGTAGATGAATGCAACTCATCAGAGTAAGTAGGTGTTAATTAACGTCACGCTATAAAGCAATATGAGGGCTAATGGTGACTTCCCTCGTAATTTTGAGCCTCGGTCACGTGACGAGAACGATACTTGAGCTGTCACTCCCCTCTCCAAACTACAAAAACCACACGAACAGAAGGACATTGAGCCTCGACAGATTTAACTTCCCTCAGGTGTTGAATATTTCGCTGGAGCACTCGAGATCTCTGTCGAGATCATAATCTCCTATCAGTTAGGATTTAGTGGTTTGACTTTGTTGTTTATTAACTTCCCTCAAAGACCTCACGTTTGACTTGAGATGACAGCTCAGATGTCATTCACGTTACTTGTCCGAAGTTCAAAATTACAAGGCCCGTCGCCAATCAACAAAAAAAATTATTTTAGCTACTTTTTATTAAATAGCTACAATTAATATAAATATGTATACACACATATGACAGAATCACACCATTAAGTGAACATTTTTATATACATTATCATTAAAGTATCATATTGTCATCCAAAACAATCGTGTATATGAGATTTCAGTTCAAATGAATGCTTTGAAACGTGAGGGGGGGGGGGAAATCTTTTAAAGCATGTTTGTCTTAAGTGCGGCCCAAATGCAAGTTAAGAAAATATTTCAATTTACACATTTTTATTTAAAAAAATAAATGTATGCACAAAATATGCTGCATTAATTTTTGATTTAACTAAAGAATTTGAAAGAAGATTTCAAGATTTTCGAAAAAACGAAGAGTATTTCAATATATTTTGTACCACGTTTTCTCTAGAAATAAATAAATTATCTTCAAATCTTGAAATAGAATGCATTGAACTGCAAAGAAAACTCCTCCTGAACATTCAACAGAAAGAAAAATTTGGGAATATTTCTACACTGGAGTTTTATAAATATTACCTACACCACGATAAATATCCTCATTTTCCCACACTCATGCTTTATTAATGTCTTCGGCTTTTGGCAGTACTTATATTTGTGAACAGTTATTTTCCAAGAATGAAGCATAGAAAAATCATAAATAGGACAAAGATCACTGACAAACATCTTGAAAATGCATTAAGAATTGTAACTTCATCTATTGAACCCGATATCGATTTGCTTGTGTGTGTTCACCACATACCCAAATTCATTCATCTCATTAACTTGATTTTTTTCCATCTTTCTGAAATCCAAACTAAATGAAACGAAACTTTTACAAATTTAAAATAAATGTTTACCTATTCATGTCTAATTCAAAATTTAAAAAATTATAATAAAAATAAGTTAATTTATTTTAATAAAACTACATAGACTTAAAATTTTTATTTCAATTACTTAAAAAAAATATTGTATATGCGGCCCAGAAAAAAAAAATTATTTTTGCAAGGTGGCCCAAAAGCGGTCATAGTTTAGATATCCATGTTTTAAAGTTTTGACCCAAGTCGCTAAAAATGAAGCCAATGTGGCTGTATCTGTAATTCTTTAAATAATTCATTCCAGTCAATTAGTTTTAATTAATCATAATTAAATTATCGTATTGTTACCCCAAACAATAGTGTATAGAAAATTTCAACTCAAATGAGCGCTTTAAAATGCGAGAAAAAACCTTTTCAAGTTTTGACACAAGTCGCCAAAAATGATGCCAACTTGGCTGTATTTGTAATTCTTTGAATAATTAGTTGCAATCTATTAATTTTTATTTATTATAATTAAATTGCTGTATTGTCATCCCAAATAATCGTGTATATAAAATTTCAGCTCAATTGAGTGCTTTAAAATGCATTTTATATATATTAACGATTGAAAATTTGAACAAGATAAACATAAAAAAAAGAGTGAGCTAATAGTAGGAATTGAAAAATCAAATAAATTCTAAAACGAAACTATAGGCATAATACAAAACTATATTATACTAGTATGAGGAGCTACCTAGGTCTCCGCCATTGGGATTTGGAGGATAAGTGGCTCTTAGGTTTAAAAATTTGTAAGTCCTTGTTCTATGTCACATCTTTAAATTAGGTTTGCTATTAAATTTTTAAATATGCTGTATCATAATAACTGTAAAAGAGAGAAAGTAATCGTTTGTGTGTGTCAGGAAAGATTCAATTTAAACCCTCACATAAACAAAAGGCATATTATTGCGATGTCTCCATAATTAAATATTGATGGATTTTCGGGTACACAACATTATGAAATTTGGTTATGTCAGTAGATGATTTATTTCTTACAACACTTCATAAAATATTTATTCTACTAATTCCAAAGGAAGAATACCGGGAAAAAAAACAGCTTGAAAAGAATAATAATGAAAAACTAACTTATTCAAATAGGTTGCGACGAAATGAAGAGTGGTACATGAATATAAATAAATTCATCATGTTTACAAAAGATTTCTCACGATTCTAGCTAGAAATTGATTAATATATTTTAGAATTCAGCTTTCAAGGAAGGGTGTAAGGAATTATAAAGATTTTTGGATATTTTAAGGTACCTTATAACATAAATTTTTGGTGTGAATTAAATTACAATATTTTATCGACTACAACGTACAAACTCTATTTTGAACAAATATTCGAACTGGATTGATTTTTTTTATTAATGTCTCACTTTGATAACTATACGAGGTCTATTGGCAACGATTAGTTTTTAGAGACATCCTTAAGCCAAGGGTATGAAGCGATTGATTGATAAATGAAAATTTGAAATCCATTTTATTATTTTAAATTCTAAGAAAGTAATTATTGTTATAATATAAAAAATAATGAGTACTTAGTTTTTTGTAGTATATTATATCAGATACGTTTTCTTTCTATTGCTTTCGAGAGAGAGAGAGAGAGAGAGAGAGATTACTATATTTTTATTAACTAAAGCAGTATTGTTTTTTGCAAATCATTAATCGAAAATAGAAATTTGAAGAAAGATTAATTTAAAGAGGGAAAAAGAGTTTTATACTCGAAAATGCTCTTGTATCGCCGGACGAAGCGAAGGGAAAAGAAACCTGTCTGACAAGAAAAAGAAGTGAAACAAATTTCGAAAATGGTCATTTTAATGGCATTTATATAGAAATCACACACACATCACGCATGAACACATCCAAAAACACTGGCGTCGAGAAGGAAAAGGGAAATTTCCATGGGGATAAAGTTATACTCTCGGGAAAAAAAACCATGCAACGCTGGGCTAAGTGGAGGGGAAATACAGGTGGAAGAGATTTCGAAAAAGGAAATTTTAATGACATTAACATAGGAATCACATGCATACCAGGAAGTGCTAATACTAAGATGGGAAGGGAAATTTCTATGAGTAAAAAGTTATACACTCGGAAAAAGCCTGTATAACGCCGGGCCGTGCAGCTAGTATCTATTAAAAGTCTATAATGCTTAAGAAATTGCATCTACTCATGATTACATATTATTTCTGGAATTTTTGTCTTGCATTTAATTATGCAGCAAAGAAAACCAAGTATCAAGTCTAGAAATTCCTCTCTTATTTGTTTAGACTTCTCCACTTGTATAACTTTTCCATGTGATTAATATTTGTAACAAAATCATCAAATTTCATTCAGTTAAAAGGATCCTTCCGAATGAGAGGAGTGCATGGATGTGTCGAGGATCGTTAGCCAAGTGGTCGCATGGGTTGCATGGTCACTATGCATTTATAAAATTTTCTGTAAGAAAATGTGCAATGAGCCCTAACTTTTTGGTAAATTTGAATATATTTTAGATTTTAGAGGCCATTGCCTTGAAAACTGTGTTAAATATGTTGTGTGAAAAAATGATTGAAATATATTGCTTTGAATTCCATGCAGAGTGTTTGGAAATTCGATATAATTTCATTAAATTTTATTTAAAATGCCTCATTTTAATAAATTTAAATTGTCATATGATTACCTGATTGGTATTTTTCATTAATTTAAGCCATAAGCATCAACAAACAGTAGGGCATTTTAGAAAACTTGTCTCCGAACGTAGGCGGATACCTTAATGAGTAATCCTAATATATTACAGAAAAGATGTGCTTACTCATTACAGGAAAAAGATGACACCGTAGCGAAATTCAGTCAACCGATCAGACGAAAATGATCGAAAAACTAGGTTAATAACAGCCCCACCTCAATCTATAATTAACACCCATTGATATTTTTTTTATTTATCGAAGTTAGATGAATTATTTGCTAATTTTTTCTATATCTGCCACGGGAGAAATATTTTTTCAACTTGGTATTATTGCTTGACTCTACAACCTTTTTTTTTTTTTTAATATTTTCTTGCTGCAAAATGTCAGAGATATAATAAACTAAACATAAATATGCTTGATTTTTTCCATTCCTTCCAGACAGTAGAAAGTTCAATGGTATTTCCTATTTTTTTAAAAAAATTATACATAATGTCACTTTTTTCAGATTCTTTTGTAGATTCATTTTTTTCTTAGATTATATGTATATATTGCTTCTCTCTATTTGAGTGGTCTTGCTAGAAATTTTCTTGAATTCATTTTGGACCTGAACCGTCCAAGGCATTGTAAGATACTTAATTACTTTTATTTACCTACTTAACAGTAACCTTAGTTCTTAGATAAGTATCACACCGTCAAATTTTTGTGGCAAGCTGACGCAGTACTGAATCAACCACCGGATCTAACCGTTTACTGTGCTAAAATCAAACAAATCGTATGATTAAAGAACATTCTCGAAACTTCTTTGTTAAGAATATTGCTTTGGATGGTGAAGGAAAACGCTTTTGTCTGTCAAAAACTTCACTCTCTCGTTTTTGTGTAGTCACTGTTGCCTTTATATGAATCACTGAAGATGCTAGTCCTAAGTGGGCCCCGTATCAAAATTCATTGGGGAGGCCTTTTAACATTTTACGATATTTTGCTTGAACATTTTGGGGCCCCGTATCATTGATACGGCTGATACGGCAGTAGCTACGCCCCTGATATAAATGCAATCTTCTATAATGCTCTGTCTGAAGAATTTGCTTCAAAAAAATGTGATCATCATGCATCCCTAGAATAATTTTACCCATAACTATATCCAAACTGATAGAGACAAACCCGCGATCATTACACATACTCATATATATAGTATGCGTGTATGACCTATTGTTGTGAGTGTAGAAAAAACTCCATGACAGAAAATAGATGTGCCAAAAAGAAAAGAAAAAATTGTTAATGAATGAAATTTTTTTAAAAAATCTTAGAACGTAGTTTCTTTTTTTGTGAAGGAGTTGTTTATTCCTGGTCATTGTGACCAGTATTGAAATAAGAGTTCGCCGTTCCTTTCGATATGTCCATCCTTCTTCTCAATGGAGAGAGCTTTTGGCCGGTTTCACACCAGAAAACTTCGTGCCAGTCAATTCATTTCCTGTCTCCGCTCCTCTGGTGTGAAGAGGGGAGAAAATTCCTTTCACACGTGGACATAAAGTTGACTGGAAAAAGTGTTCCATAGGGAAAAAGTGAGCGCCGGACTCATCAGTACAATAATTTAGTTTGAAGAATTCGATTCGATTTAAATTTGCATCGCACTATGAAGCAACACGAAGCAAATGGGAAATTATGATCCAAGGTCACGTGACAAAGACGTCACCTAAGCTGACAACCCACTCTCCGAACTTCCATACCTTACCAACGAGAGGTCTTTGAGCCTCAACAGATTGAACGTGCATCAGCCCTTCTGTACGGTGGGTCTTCAGTGGCACACAAGGTCTCAAGCCCGTGATTCGACAACGCAGCCATGAGTTCGCGATCAGAACGTGACCATTGGTCTATCACGTCAACAGTACAAAAGACAAATGCAAAACTTAATTAAGCGTCCATTCAGTAAACTACCACACACTACATCAGTTGCATATTTTTTTCTTTTAGGGTTGAGATCACATTAAAAAAACACTGTCAAAAGCCCCGAGACGTTATCTTTATGCTAAAAATTAAAAATCTGTTGGTGTCTGTTGGAGAAGTCGAGAATCCCCAATCCCCACCCATGTGTACACCAGTGCACTACATCACTAGAATATCTTGAAATGCTGTTCAATCTATAACAAAACATTTTCATCGGTATTAAGGTTCGAATTTGCGGCCCAGAAACACACACGCTAAATAAACATTGTTTTTATTTTTACTATTCAAAAGGATAATGTGTTATTTAAAGCGTATGCATACATTAATATCGTCCTTGCCTATAGGAATGTTCCATTTATGTCTGACAAATTACCAGACAACTGCCAAAAAGAAGAAAAAGGAGACACGAACGGAGCCCATTGTTACCTTGACTAGCACCACTCATCGGAGAAACATGAAACGATTTTCATCACATTTCGCCCGAAACCTCGTGAATCTGATTGGTTTCCCAGATTGCACTTTCTTAGCTGAGAAGACCGCTTCGATCGAGAAGGAGCAAACAGAAATGAATTAACGCTGCTGTGTGACCTCCATTAGAAAAGGAAAAGCGCATTTCTTGTATCAGCTCGTAAAATGAGACCAGTTTCATTTTTGACGCATTCTCTTTTGCTTGTAACAATGGAAGTTTGAGGTCAGACACAGGGGATTGAGGAAAAAGTGAAAAGCGCAAATTAATTCGACTGGAGGATCAGGAAAAAAAGTTTGTTTAATGAAACCTTCAATGAGTCCTTACTTATGTCTCGCATTTTTGCATATTTTAATGAATTAATAGTCCTATATGACGCGATGCAAAACAACGTGCCTATTCATTTTGATATGGAACTGGTAAGACGAGCATTAAAATTAATTTCTGTCCTCCATTTTTGTTTTCGTAGATGTAAGTAATCTGTAAATGGAAGCTGCTCGGTGTTTCTCCAATTGATGCGCATACTCCCAAGTATGAAAAGGACGAAGTATGAAAAGTATGAACATGAAACTAAGGGGACTGAAATATTTTTTCGTGTTAAAAAAATTGTTTGTTAAAGGATATTGCAAAAAAAAAACCCATATATTTAACATAATTAAGTTCATTAGAGTACATTTTATAAACATAGATATGTATATAAGCATGTATTTAACAAAAACCAATGAAATAAAAACCTGCTCAAGAACTTAATGAAATTTAATACAAAATCAAGTTCTTTGAAAACAAAACATCAATTGAGTTTTTGGAAAATAATCTGATATTTTTATTTGCATTGTCTGTTTTAGTATCAAACAGTCAACAAATTGTTCAATGACATCCATTTTGTTATTCATTTCACCATTTACGTGAGTCAAGCTCACTGATTTTTACTCTCGCAGTGATATACTCGTCACCGAATTTCAAAGCCAACTGATGAGAAATGAGATGCTTTTGTGCAGTATTTGTAGGGATGGAGAGTGAAAGTAGCTTAGACAAACAGCTTGTGTCGCAGGCTATTCCGAGGGTATTTCAAAGCCAAGTTAGCCTCCTTTCTACGAAGCATGTGAAACCACCTCTTTCATTTCACACCCCTCTTATATCTCACTTGGGTGGTTGGTGTTTTCAGTATTTTGTTCACTCTAAAAAAAAACGTTTTCGTGTTAAGCGATTTTGTTTCGTGTCAAGAGAAAAATGCATGAAAATACATAGTAGTTTGTCGTGACCATTGTATCATTTCGTGTTAACCAATATTTCGCCTTTAGCATTTTCGAGTTAAACGAATTTTACTGTATTGAAAAAAAGATTTAGAAAAATTTTTTAATGAAAAAATGAAAGAGTTAAGGGAGGAAAAAGTGTTCTATTTTTCTCAGAAAGTGTTCTATCTTATTATGAAGTGTTTGCTTTTTTGAAAAGAAAAATAAAAGGCACATGTGTGCACGGAAATAATATAAATTACAAGTAAAAAAACTTTTTTAAAAACAAGCTTTTATTTAAAAGCGCTAAAAAGAATAAAATAAACTTTTCCTTTAAAACTTTTTTTACTATCAACTTATAACGTCATTACACAATTTATATGATATAAAAGCTTGTCGCAATATTTAAGTACTCGTATTTACTTAGTTTGAATTTTTAAAAATTAAAATCAGTCAGGTCAAGTTATTTATTTGACTTGTTTATTATCTCGCGGCAAGCTTTTATATCATATAAATTGTGTAATGACGTTATAAGTTGATAGTAAAAAAAGTTTTAAAGGAAAAGTTTATTTTATTCTTTTTAGCACTTTTAAATAAAAGCTTGTTTTTAAAAAAGTTTTTTTACTTGTAATTTATTTTTTACTTTTTAGTTATCACTTGACAGGCTTCTCAGCCTGTTCAACTCATTCAACGTTGGTTCGCCATCCCTGGTCTAGCTGAATCAGTTCTAGCAAAAAGGGTATTAGACGAAAAACACAATCTTTTTAAATCCGTAATTTTTAAGCAATATTTTCAATCTTCGTGCAGATCTTGGGTAATATTGTTCTACATACGAAAAAAAGGTTTCGTGAGATTATCCTCATAAATGACGAAGTTATTCAATGTTTAATTAAAATTTTGACTATTTTTTGAAAACTCTTAAAGAATATATTATTTATTTGAAATATTTTGAAGTAAGGGATATATTTCTCTAACATCTTCGAAGAAAAATCTAGTTATTTATTAAAAAACTTCAAAAGGCATTTAAAGATTTGTATTAATCAATAAAATGCTTAAAATTCAAAATGCATGTTTTAATCAAAAAAGAAAATTTTATCAACTAATGATAATTTTTGTTGGACATTGAATATCTTCTACGTAAGAATCTATTTTTTTAATTGCTCAGGTCATCTTTAGAAACTTGATTTTGAAAAAATAATTAACCATCGCATTATTTTTATACAGTTTCTCCATGTATAACGAATTTCTATTTTGGGAATTTCTCTATTTTAAGAACTTTTCCTGGAACCAAGCACATATAACTCTTTTCTTCGTAAAGTAACTCCAAATTTAACGAAATTTTTCTTCGAAGATTCGATTTTTTTTCTCTCCTTATTTTTAAAACATTTCAAGTCATTTTGCAAATTATTCTCTTTTGGCACATTTTATGGATATCAATAACCTTGAACTAGTTTTACAATGTGCCTAACTCATCTAAAGAAACAAAATTGCCGTAATTTTTCAAAAAAAAAAAAAAAAAAACTCAAACAAAAAAAAAACTCAAATAAAATTAACAGATTCTATCTGTAATTAAGTTTAAGGACACATGTCGTAGTGTGTGTTTAGATTACTGGTGATAAAATGAGGTATATTTAAATTACTTGCAGGCTTAAAATTAGAAAATTCATTAAAAAAACATTCATTTTAATATAAAATTATTTTTTTAATTGAAAATACATTGCATTTCTGGATAATATTTTTCTCTTATTGTTTTCCTAGTGGATTCCTTTTTCATGGGTAAGATATAT
>BMAO01024142.1:0-79010 GCA_019973975.1 Trichonephila clavata
TTGAATTTGAAATCTTGATTGAAAATCTATCTATATTACGGTGCATAAGACTTTTCTATTTACGCTATAGAAAACTTATGACATTTTTTTAGCTAAAAATAAGAGTATAAAAACATAATTTAATATAACTCAATCCCACTAAAAGTGTTTTAAAGTAATAATTAATTTTATTGACAATCTTTAAGTCAAATAATTTCATTAATATATTCATGACTTATTAGATCTTTTTAATCCGTTGACTTTCATAAAAACTTCCATATTGATAAAAGTATATTACCTTCTTAATGTTTACGTACTAAAATTTAAACAATAAAGAAAGTTATTCATTAAAATTATGGGAGATCAACTGAAGAACTTTTTATTTTTACTAGGTAATCAACAGCAGTTTCATGCTTTTCAAAAATTTTGATACTTTCAAAATAAAGAAACATTTCACTCATTTAGAACTTTTAATCGTGATCAAAGAGTAAGTCAAAAGTTGTTTCAAATCAAGAAGTAAAATGAAAAAGCCATGAAAAATTTTTTCTACAAAACTATAACGAATGGTTCACATTGAAATTTTGCTTCAACAACTCAAACTTAATTTCTCTTGAAGTCAGAAAGTTTACATTAGGATTTATTGACCGATGTTGCACTGCCATCCTATTAAGAGTTATGCTAACATTAGAATTCATGCTTACCTCCTATATTCACTTTAAAAATAAGCATGCATAGATTCTGGAAAAAATCTTATGTCTTTCCTGGGAGACTTTTTCGTTCTCTTTCTCTTAGGATAGGAAACATGGGGAAAATGATTTTACCCTTCTCTTCAATAAAGTGGGCTGAATGTCCTCGAAATTTATGACAGTTAAATATTGATTTTCCTTCAAATGGACGCAAAAGGAAGAAGTTCTAACGGAAATGTGTCGTAAGTAAATAAAACATGTCCCAGCCACAGAAACTATTTGAGTTTACATAGATTGTATAAGCTTATATCGTTTTCTAGCACGAAGTGTGTCAGTTTTAGGTAGTTACTTATGGTTTCTAAAACCGATGGTGTTGTGTTTAGACTGTTATTTGTTTCATATTTAAAGCTTAAATAGAATATACTGCAGAAGGATGAAACATTTATTCATGAGTCTTAGATTCAGTTCCATAAAATGAGTTTCAGAAGATATAAATTTATACAAAAGATTTAAAACTATTTTACCTCAGGCACATTTAAGCCTTTAGTCAATTTTATTGCTTAAATTACGTCTAGTAAGTCATGCGTGTGTATGAGTAGCTCTGAAAAGAATCGAAAACTAACGATACATTTTATTAAGATTCCAAACTTGAAAATATTTTCTTAAAGAAAATATACTTATATGTTGGTTATTTATATTCGCTTGTGATAAGAGATAAGATACGTATTCAGATATTTATTCAGCATTCTATGTCAAAAATAGCATTGCTTACATTTATTATTTTTACTATTATTAATGAGTCAAGTATTAGGAGAGAAACTTAAGATGTTCTTATCAAAATAAAAAAATTCTTTACTCAACTTATCTAAAAAAAGGGGGAAATGATACAAAAGATTTAAAATTTATAGAGGACAAAATTATCAGCAATGAATTTTTATAGTTATACAATTAAAAGTGTAGCTTTGTAAGAACTTATGGCTACATTTCACAAAGTTTAGAAATTAACCGATATCTATTCATTTTAACACCGATATGCCAATAAATTAAGATATAAAGATCTTTATTTTTAGGTTTACTGCGCTTGAAACTGTGCGAATTAAAATGACCCAAGCATATATCTGGACACGATTTCTTACTATTGCGGGTGCTATTTTCATCCATTTAGGGCTTCCAAGGATCAATAACTGAAATAATTATTTCAACTATAACCAATCAACAAAAATATTGTGCAATTTTGACTTAAATTAATCAGCGGTGCGGAATTTCGTAAGTTCGTACCATTCACTACCTCCACATGCCGACGTTGCCGACTATCAGGCAAAACTTTTAACACGTTGCAGGTACAGATAAAACATTTTCTCATTAGCATAACTGTTCTCGAAATAAAAATTTCCTACTAATGATAGAATTAAAAATCTTACTATTTTCATTACAATAAATTTAAGCGAAATATATATAAATGTGTTTCCTCGTGCAACTATAATTTTTAGACGGATTCCGTTAGTATTCCAGAAAAAAATGCGTGAAAGAGGTCACTATTTTTGATTCGCTGGAGAGAAACCGAAACAACTTATTGCATATCTATCCCATGCGGCATGGCATGAAGGTATTACATTATTTTTAAATAACAGGATACATTTTCCCTTAACTTTTTCATTGTTAACTAGCATTACAGCATTAACAAGTTCATGGGTTTTAGCCTTAAGCAATTTCTTTATTTGAAATTGATTTGTAATATTTTCCCTTAACTTTATGTTGAAGATGTCGGATTGGAAAACGAAACATCAATCTGGTGCTTTTTGTAGGGAATGTAAGACCAAAAAAGATGAACAGGAAGAAAAAATTGCTTCAGTTCAACTTCAATTGAAGCCCAATTCAGTACAGTTATTCTTGCTGAAACCCGACAACTATAAGTATCCAGTCCAGGAACTCCACTGAATCTGAAGAAAATATAGAAATTAGAATGGAAAACATATATTTGACCTTATAGGCCAGAGCTGACCCAGATGACCTTTTTTCTGGTCAGAGAGAATTACCGATTACTCATTGGAAAACGCTTACTGAAAAGGGACATGCATTATCTTCATAACATCAAATTTTCAGTAGACAACGATGAAATGTACTTTTCGAAACAAAATACTTTTCTGTTATTTCGACTGTGCTATCATGTTCCATAAATTTTATTTGTCATTCGAATCGTTGAAATGAACTTATCTCCTAGTGAAATGAAAAAATAATTCTTAGGATTTTATTCTATTCCGGATTGAATTACCCTATTATCCTATGATTATCATATTTTTGAAGAAGGATTGTATAATTTTTTAGCAAAGATTGTTTATTAGTTATAATATAGATAAAGAAAAATATACTTGGCCGCTATATACAAAAAAGACTCTAGTATGTGAAAAAGAAAATTGGTTGGCAAAATAAATTTAAGGATATTAAAAATTTCAATTAAAGCTTAAATTTACTATTATAAGTGAACTCAAAAGTATAAAAATTTAAAGTCGCAGAAAATTCTTTACTGTGCATGTCTACTTTTTAAATTTGTTTCTTCAATTTTGATATGGTGATGCCGTAGCATTACTGACTATCTTGATATCAGCATAGTATTCCCCTATAGCATCAAAACATTTATTTTGTTAGAAAAAATTCTTAAAATTTCTAACCCTTAATTGCTGAATTGTAAACTACATTATGAATATAGATTATTATTATGAATATTATATATATATATGAATATCATATGTATGTATATGAGAGTATTATATATATATATATATGTGTGTGTGTGTGTGTCTATAAGGATATATGAGCATAATGTTATGATATTTAATTTATTATAATAAATTACGATTATACATTATTATATTTATTATGAATATAGATATCATCCAAGGGGGTTGAAAGGCCCAAAAAATAAGACTTTTCTATTATGATGCAGTTCAGAGATTCAAAATTATCATTTAAAATTAAATTTTTGATTAATAATTGTGATTACTACTTTAAATTACATTCGGAAAATGTGATTCTCCTAAAGCAAATGTAACACACCGATGTTAAGATTTTGGTTGAATTCAAGAATATGTGTGAAGATGATTTTTAAAAAAAAAATGTGTGCAAATATTTATTTTTACTTACAAGTTTTTAATGGTGATTCAACATGCAGGGATGCATTAATGGTTATGACTTTTGCAATGAATCAATGATTTATTGAATTTTTGATAATATTATTGATATTACAGAAAATTTGGAATTCATTAAGGTATTCGACTGCTTGCGACAACTTTAAAAAAAACGGAGATGTGGTGATTTTTTTTTGTAGTTTTTAGATTCATTTAGTACATTTTAAGAAAAAAATTCTAATATTAAGAAAAGAAAAATAAATTATTACTACTAAAATGGGTAAAAAATGGGTAAAAATGGACAAAAAAATACATGAACGAGGCCCGCTCTGTACAAATAGTAAATGAACAAATTCTCAATTTTTCAATTTTGATGTATTACTTTGCTATTCCTTTTTGAAATGACCTTCAGCATAAGAGATATTTTAATTTTTACAAAAACTAGAGAACTTTATCTTAGTTGTTATATGAAATTATACTTAAAAAAACTGTGATTATATTAGCATAAGGGTTTTGTGTAAATTTTGTAATAAAACAGTGACTGATAAATCTGAAGGTTAAAATATCTCGTATAAAGTTATGGCATTCGCTTTTACTAAATCACTTGTAGTTTTGGTTCTAGTGAATGGAAAATAAAAAAAAAACTTGATATTTTTATAAATCTAATAAGATAGCATATAAAATAAAATCATAAAATTTTTTGTCAATTTTTAAAAAAATTATGATTTTAAGGTAGTCCGATTTACCTTAAGAAAATAATTTTATTTTATTATATTACCCTTCTTTTCTGTAGCCTCAATAATCTGTAGTTTTAAGAGTAAGAAAACCCTGACAATCACAGTTGCAACAGATGAAAGAAGTTTCTTCACTAAAAATAATTAAAACTTACTTAAGATCCTCTATGGGCCAATATAGATTGGGTAATTTAGGTTAACTGCAGTAGAGAAAGATTGTCAAAAGAAATTAACCCTAGATGGTGTTGACTAACCTACATTGTGTTGACGAACTCGTAAGTAAGAAAGCAAATAGTGATGCTTTTATTTAATACCATTTTTTAAATTGTTTTAATCATACACATGTATACATATTCATATTTTGTGTTCCTATACATATAATTTAAGGTGTGACGTGAAGAAATATAATTTTGCTAAACTTTTATTGGCAAGAATATAAGACAATGTATTTTTAGAGAAAATTAAGTCTACAAAAACATGAGGAATTTTACTGATGAATTAAATCTGCCACATCCACTTCATTACTGGTCACGTAAGACAAATCTTCTTCAATTTATAAAGAAATAATCTTTCATTTCTTTTCTAGCATAAAGGAATTTGTAAAATGTTCTTATTTAGAATACGAATGAATGTATTATAGGGTAGAGGGTGGCTAAAATTAAAGGACACAAAATAATAGCTTCATCTCTAGAACAGGACCTATTTTAAAAATCGCCTGATGTATTATAAGTAACTAACTTAAGAATGAGTTAATTTCTTTTGAGTTATACAGGGACTAATAGGAAAAAAACTTCGCAATTTTGAACAAATAAGATAGACACACGTGTGATACTTGTGCAAATTCCTCACTTATCAAAATATGTTAACACTTGAGTTGATACTACAATTAATTTTCTAGCTTCTACAATACACTACGGGGTACAGTTAATGCCCAAAAGCTTTCATTGCACTGCATGTCTTAAGTGGAATGAGTACTCCACGACAAAGGTTTATTGCTGTGTTTTTGTGACATTTATTTTCATTTTAAATCTCAAAATTCTAGGATATGCCCACAAACTTAATTGTTTTTATGAGTAGGATAAAAAAGGTTAACTAAATATAGTAAAAAATGGCTTACAAATATTATTTCCGTCTAGTTTATGTATTTTCCTTTAAAAAACGCGTTTATTCAAATAAGAAAAGAATGTGTTATAATACTTCATTTGTTTTAAGAACAACAAAATTACATTATAGTTAACCAATACCTTTTCAAATTTCAAGTTATCAAAGTAATTCAAAAGCCCTATTCCTGTTTATACCTACAACTTAAAAATTCTTTTGTTGAATAATTTATCTCTAACATCGCAAGAGGTAATAAAATATTTATGAATATTCCGACAAAATAAAATAGCGTTAATTGAAGTGGTTGTTACTCATTTTAGTTTATAGTAACTTTTCCCTCGCGAGTGAGAGTATTCATATTTAACTTTTAACGAAAAATTTGTATTCTCAAAAATTGTACTCGTCTACTTTCGCCCGAAGAGATTTTTATTTTATTCATAAGCAGTACGACAGAAGCTAGATTTATTTAAATTGTATTCTGAAAAATTAATGAGCAAACATCTAGAAATTGTAAGCTATTTCACTTTTAAAATATAATTTGAAAGTACACAATGTTTAAAAATATGTTTTTTCAGCTTTGAGAAGTTTTCCTTAAAAGCTTTTAAACAAGTAAATTAAAACTTTTAAATATTCTCATTAGGCAATAAGTTCTACGGAAAAAGAAATAATTAAACAAACTGATATGTATATATATTTCTAAATTATATCTAATGAATGCAATACTTTAAAAAAGAGATATACATTCAGCTCCAGCTTCAGTGGTTCAAACCATTAATTATGTTAATAAAAACATAACCCGTCCTGGATCAGATGATTTTTCCTGTTAAGCCTAACTCCATTTAAAAATTCATATTAAATCCTTACTGTTTCTAATCATTCCAAATTCCATACGTTCCAAATTCAGATCACACCGGTGTGATCACGTAGAAAACGTAATCTCACATATGATACGAGGGCCATGAAGTGATCACATGATGTGAGTGATCATTGTCAAGAACGGGATAAGCCAACGTTTCTCAAACTGTGGGGCGCGAGCATATTGAAAAGTCAAAAACAAAAGGTTATTTAAAAAATTATTAATTTATTGAAAGTCAACAAACAAAATACATTCTGAAATAATAAAAAATAAAATACACATTTACACTGACATAATGCACTCATAAATGTATTGGGGCTACACAACGTATTTTATAATTAATTTAACAATACTAAGTTAAGAGCAAGTTTAATAATTACCAGTGACCCTATGGGATTGTAATATATAAAACTATATACAAAAATTAACATTTATCTTGATAATTTGTACGGTTTATAATTAATCCCTTAACTGCCGATTAAAAGTTATGCGATTCGCTTCCCAATGCCAACCGTTTAACACGTAGGCATGTGGTATAGGCCAATGTGTTGTATTGGGAGGGGAGGGTTAGAAAAGGAATAAGTAAGTAAATCCTCTGGTATAAGTAAATCCTTTGCAAACACTGTCAAGGTGATTTATATATGAAATATAGTGATGTAGTAGAGAGAGTTTACGAAATTGGTAATCTCATTTCCTAACCTTGTCATTTGACAATGCCTCAAAATTATGAGGTCTGTAGCCAATGGCTTAGAAATACTACGCTATAAACAATCTATAAATCGTTTGAAAAGTGAAACCTGTTAAAATTATATTCGATAAGTGACATGATATAAACATCAATAATGAAACTTTACCAACGTTTCTAATAATCATTTATTTCGCGCGGTATATAATGTGTATCTCTATCTATATATAAAAAATAGTTTTTCATGATGCTGCAATAAATTTGTTTATATATAACCACAGTTTGGACAAATTTACATTTATAATGATAGTGAGGCTTTGCATGAACGTGCAAAAATGGTTAAACATGAAGATGTATTGCAAATTTTACAGTCATTTATGAATAAAATTCGATATGCAGAAAAATGTAGAACATTGTATGAAATTCAAAATAAAAATCTAGATCAAGAGTATTGTATTCCAAGGGTCACAGTAGACACTCGAGGGCACTTGGATATACCATTGAAATTGAAACATTTGCAATTTCGTGTAAGATTGACATTTTTCATGACTATTAATAAATCATAAGGGCAGAGTTTTGAAAAAGTCGACTTATGTGTAACAACAAAGGGGACAATATTTGCTCAAAGACAAATGTATGTGACTCTGCCAAGGTGCAGAAGTGAAGACAGAATAAAAATTCAGTGTATTTTAGAGGAAAAGGTGATTAGGAACATTGGTTTTGAAGAGGTACTAAATTGAAGTAAAAATTTAAATGTGGGGGTAGGACACGAAATTTATTTTTTTCCCTTCTTACAGTATATTAAAAAAAGATAGAACTACATAATACATGTAAATCACAGTTTTACAATTCGAGCAACGAGTATGAACAATGAGCAACGAGCAACGAGTACAATTTGCACAATGCCCCCCACAGTCATTTATAAAGAAAATTCCTCAAAGGACGTAATTAGGTTATATTCTATTACATTCAGGATTTTGGCTGCTTTTAATGTATATATGTATAAAATTTTCCGTATTAAACTAGTTTCTTAAACTCTGAAGTACCATTCAAATTTTATTGTTTTAATGCGTTGTATTTGAATACTTTCTAAAGGATTTCTCAATAAAGACATTATACCTATCTTAATGAGAAGGCCTTGATAAATTCCCATTCAAAACATCTATTTTAATCTCAAGATGAATAATCGGCTTGTGAATCCCTAATAAGACTTTTGTCACGACTTGTATTCATATCAGAAATTATTCAAAACCCATTTCTATGAGAAATGGATGAGATATGGCATTTCCAAAGAGATCCTATACATTCGCTAATGATTCGAGAAATGTTGAACTACCTTTCAAACCTAGCATATTGTGAATAAACCATTCCTCATAGCTATAACTCAGGAAATAGAGAATTATTAATTGGCTGCTGTATTTGAAGAGGTATATTTAATCGTGCCATTAATAGGAGAAAATTAGCATTACAAGTCTTATGAGGACCAAGCAAGTAGATCAAGCCATTAAATCAAGCAAGCTGAACGCAGAAATAACTATAATTTTCGTCTCTTTCATATACAGTTTTTTTTATAACTGTTCCTAATACATGTATTAATTAATTCAAATAATTATTTTATTGTATCAAAATAATACCTACATTTTTAAGAAGATACTCAACTCATAATTTTAGAAAAACTCATTTTTTTGTTGTCTCATAAGAAAATTCAGTAAAAATGATTTTTAACCCCTTAACTGGTTTGCCCGTACACCGTACGGGCTACCGAAAGCTGAGCACAACCGGTTTACCCGTACAGCACGTAAGGGCACTTATATTTTCTTCTTTCTATCGATTTGCACATATTTTTAATCCTTATAGTGAGACTTTTGTGCTCGCTTTAAAAATTGTGTGTTTTTAAGAGATGCAATTTGTGTTCATGGTACTGAAAAACTTCTCATCCGAGATTTTCTTTTTAGTGAAGGCGGGAATTTTTCATTGAAGGCAAGAATTTAGATTCATGAAAATATCCAACAAAAAACAGGGAATGACAAAGCAATGTACAATATGTTGCTTAAAAAGAAATGGAAATGGAAAAATAACAAAAAAGCCAATATTATCTCTGTTTCCATTGCAATATAAGATTTAGTGTTACATCGAGCTTCAAATTGTGTGTGCATATATACATGTACACATACACACACAAAATCCTCAACCGTTTGACAAAGAGGTGCGAACCTGAAATGTTTTTGAAAGTATGAGAGAAACTTTTTTTAAGATATATCAAAACAAAACATTTAGGGGGGGGGGGAGTCCACAATTATAAAATAAAAAATTGTGTGAAAATGAAAATAAAATTCTTCCATTTTCGCATTCTATTAAGTATTATGCTTAGTTATATGTTATAAAAAATGTGCCCTTTTTTAGAACATTTTGGGCAAAAAAAAATGTGTTTCAAATCTCAGAGCAGCGAGCACAATCCCTACCATTGCATAAACTTTCAGGAAAAACAGAAATAAATTTTTTCAACAAAATTGTTAGCTCTAATAACTTTATCCAGAAAATTGGCAAATATATAAATTTTCACATATTTGGAATCATCCTAAATGGCCCTGCCTTTTTATAACCACGCCACTTTTTTAATTAACTGTAATAATTTCCCTATGTAACCAAGTAAAAATATCGATCTCCTTTGCTTTTCCAAATCCTCAACTACACATGAAAAGTAAACTTGCATGTAGTTTCTATTACCTAGTTGAAGTCCTTTTTCTCACTTTTTTCAGACATTCAAAATCACACCCACTTAATCATTTTCAACCAGACTTTTTTGGTGCACTTGGATAGCCTAGGCATAGCCACCCTGAACACTCTGATTACCTTCTCTAATATTTTACGTCACAAAAGAAAACTAAATTTTTAATTTTCAATTGCTTCATAAAATTATTTCCAAACTTATTTTTTTTTTAAAAATTAGTTATTAATCAATATATAAGCTGAAAAGTATCTCTGTTATTCTTACTTAAGATTGAGATCCAAAAGCGCTAAGTGTTTTTCATCTACATTACATCAGAGAGAAATAAGGTCTCTCATTGTATGAGTGCAATAAAATTCATTTCTCCTTTCGCCTAGAAAGCAATAACCGCATTGTTTTGTCTATGCAGAAGGTGGAACAATGTTTGCTGGGATGGCAATTTTTGAAGCAATTCTGCTCTTCGTCGTGTCGTTTGAGAAGTACTCTGCTCGTTTAATGAAACAAATATTTATGTGTTTAAATAGGATTAGCTCAAAGTTTTGATTCGCACTAATGGAGAAGTACATTATGACAGCTAAAAGCACTATATTCTTTCATCTGCTGATAAAGTTTTTAGTCCCATCAAACTAACTCCTCCTGCGATTCTTCTCCAAAAATAATTCTTCAAGAATGCTGAATTTAAGTCAAAAGCAGGACGACGTTTTCTTAAACATTTGGCTAAATGGCTTTTCATTTGGAAATTTACACAACAGAAAATTTCTCGTGTTCACGAATTCGGATGAATTAATTTATGTCAATCGAATGAAGAAGATATTGTTTGTGTTTTGTGATCCATTTAAGTATTGGTGTGGCACTTGTACTTTGGTGTCGACTTTCTACAAGTCGGCACAAAAGATTTTGTACAGGTTAATTTTATTGCATCCCTTACCGAAGCAGTTCCTTTAAGGAAAACTAGTATTCACAAGTATTTTAGCATGCTATATTCGAGCCAGACTCAGAAATAAAATTATTGCTGATTTAGAAATGCAGAATTCAATTACTTTTTGTTAGTGATTTGATAACAACTTTGAGTTGTACGAAACGTGATACTAATAGAATGCTTCATCTATGATCGAATATAAGGGACGAGGAATTTGATCCGAATATATGAATGGCGTCACCTTACTTTAAATGCAGTGATCTTCCATTAAAATGTTATCTTGAACAATTTCTGAAACCAAAATGATGGGGAAGATCAGGATGGCTTAAAGAATCAAAATAAACGGGTCTACACAGTGGCAAATCACCTGATGAAATAGAGATAAATTCTGAAATATGCAAAAGAGCAATGCCCTTTTGCCAAAAGTATAAAACAGATGCATTATTTACAAGAATTTCTGCTGTTACGATAAAACTATATCTTGGATATACAGATTTATCTATAATTGGGGGGAGGGGTGGAAAAATGTTTTAAAATGCTTAATTTTACATGCTATGAGATAGAAAATTTCAAGAGTCCTTATTTGTTAGATTATTATAGCGAAAATAGAATCCGGTCTCTTAGACCATTTATTGATGCATTTTGAATAATTAGAGTAAAAACACAAGAAATGCATCGATAAGATACAGAAGGTTTCAAACATCCGGTGCTTTTACCGTCGTATCATCATTTTATTCTTATGTGACGTTAAGAATTATTGCATGCTGGTGTATCTCTATTTATGACACACATGAGTGAGAAATATTGAATTCTTGTCAGGAAAACTAAATGAACAAAAGTGTGTGTGTACATAAGAGCTTTAATACTCGGCAAATGGACACAGTGCTAGTAGCATTATCTGTAGAAAAATCCCAAAGAGGAAGCAGTATTTCAGATGATTGGAATGAATTTAGGAAACTTTTTGCATCTAAAAAACGGAGAACAGTTTTGATTTGCACACGGCTGGATATTAAAAATGCAACATCAAAAAGACAAGAGATATCAAAGCCATATTTTTTACAGGTAAAACACTAAGCAAAGAGAAAATGACTGAAAATTTAGTCTACTATGAAATGATTGAGATGATGAAATCAGTTTTGACTATTGCCCCCACGCAGGCAGTAATCATTGTTACATGCCTCGGCATTGATATGAAAAAGGATTTCAATGTCTCTTTGGGGTATAACATTTCTTGCTGCCTCCACACATACCCAAAGTTGATATAGTGTAGCAGTGTATTAAATATGCTGGCAAGTCATTCTAGCATCTTCAACCAGATGGGTTTGATAGGTTTTGGGTGAGAAGACAGGCCAAGACAGCAATTAAATCTAATGGGCGGAAAAGGCTTGATCATAACATGCCATATGTGGGTGTACAGTGTTTGTTAGAACATGACGGCAGCCAAGCTTTGACCGTAAGAAATGCTCCAAAACCTCAGAGACACAAATCGCAGGCTATTCAACACTTGAATTCCCACTTTCTGACACAAGCTACTTTACAATTGTGAGAAAATTGTGAACTTTAGACTCTTCACATTTGCAATTAAAGACATAAACAGTTGACCCGTGTAAACCGAATATATTTTTTTAGATATAAGCTCTTTAAGCGTTTTTAGAGAATATAGACACAATCAACACTTAAAACATGAGAAAAATAATCAAACAGGGGAAATAGGTGAGAAACAATATTAGTGAAAGGCTTCGTATTGAATATTTTGACCTGAGTTGCAACAAAAGACTTTACATCGAGCAAGCAAGTTAAAAACTAACTATTAAAGACTGTACAGTAGAAAGCGTCTGTGTGAAAGTGGAAGCTGGAATATTGAAATTACTTCCCAGAAAAGATGACCAAATTAGAGTTTCATGCGTAAAAATTGAGCTCAGTGAACTGTAACGACAAAGCACAATGATCGTTTCATTTGGAAACTACAAAACATTGCCTCTTGAAACTGTACTTCATAAAAATGTGGATTAATAGTTGTCTTATGATTAAACGTTTTTTTATTTTTTTTAAATATTTTTCTTGATAACTATGATTTTAATACTAATTACATGTATTGATTATAGATTCATTGTTGAATATTTTAAGATTTGTATAAATGGTTATAAATCAGGTTATCTTCGTAAGTTTAATATGTGAGTGGAATATCAGACGTAATATCTATCATTGCATTTGCATGCAATACATTTTTCCTTTTGTTCTGACAGCAGTAACCTCCAGAAAGTTTTGTTTTGTCTATTCTAACGGCAGACCATTTCTTATTAGAATGGCTGTTTCAATTATAATTCTTTTCTGAGCGAAATGCATTTCATTTTACTCGTCTAGAGTAAAATTAAAATCAATGCTTTTGTGTTTAAAATGGATTTAGTCCTTTTAACCAAGTTTTGGCCTGTTCGATTTAAAGGTAGTTCTTAATATTCTGATAGAAATTACGGTCGTATTTGAAAAACATGCATATAATACGTATATTTTCTAAGATATATGACATTTGTTATTATAAGTTCTAGCAGGGTTTTTTCACATTGCTTCTGGTATTGAGAAATTTAAATGATGTTTTCTGAAAATTACTCCTTATACTTTTTTAAAAAAGGAGTTTGACAATCACACGGATTTTTTTAATTAAATTATTAATAGAAAAGAAAAATTTAAAAAAAAACCTTAATTACATTAAAAGCTTTTCAAAAATGTTTTTGTTGTGAAACTTTGAAATCCATTAACAGAATTCAATGCCAGATTTTTCATAATTTAAAAATATGATTCCTTTTAAAAGAAATTTGAATCACACGAACAATTTTGGAATACAAAAAAAATCATTTTCGGGAAAAATGAATTCAATCAAAAGGAAGTGCTATTCAAAAGTAATGTTCCTTAGAATAAAAGATAGCTAGTTTAAACGTAGTACACACACAATTAAAACGTTTTTTTTTTTTTTTTTTTTTTTTTTTTGCATTCCTAAAGATAATAATTACTTTAATAAAAAACGATTATCGTCATTTTTTAATTTTTTTTCTCCCTCTCTTGTATTACCTTAATATTTAATACTAATAAAAATAAAATATTCAATTAATAGTAGAAAATCCCTCTTTTCTGGGTGGGAAGGAATTCAGTTAAATGTTTTAAAGTTTCAATAATTTCAAAACTAGTTGAATTAATAAAATTTAATTTTGTATTATGGGTGCTTAATAACTTACAAAATTTTATGAATAAATTTCAGGCTTTGAAAATCCGCATATTTTACAACAGAAAAATTGTTTTAAGGATTTCAGAAAATGAAACAATTCTTCACAATTATATAAAAAAATTATTTACCAGATCGAAACGTAGATACTTTTTGAAAATTACTGCAACACATTATCAGTAAACAATGGCAAAAATTTGGTTAAATTACTGTCAAATTGTTCCTCGGAATTAGAGTTTTGCTGAACTTCTCCCTTTTTTCCTAACTAGATTTTTTCCCCGAAGTTCTACGGATTAATGAATTTCTGAAAAATTTAATGTTACTTAATTTTTTGAAACAAGCGAAGACTTAAAATAATTTTATTAATCTTTAAAATTAGAATTATTGAAACATTAATATCGTTATCATCAAAATAAAAGAAGTATTTTTTTTAAAAAACTCCCGATTAAAGATTTTAAACCACTACTGTTTCTTCAATTTCTTTAAACCACTGCTGTTTCTTCAATACTTATTCTTAAAAATTAATTCATAATTAGTGACTCAATATAATGTTAAGTTACAAGTTTTAAGTATGTTGAACTGTTAGTTTTATCATTACGACTGCTTAACTTTTCAATAACGAATTTCTTCATTGCATTTTGAAACTCAACATACAATTAAAAGACATAAGTATTCAATAAAAAACTAAACAGATTTTTCCTCAAAAAGTTAACTTGCACAGATAATTAAAAAAACAAATTAATTTTTATTTACCGAAGCTTTATTATAGTATTAATACGCCTATTTGGCAAAATGTTTTACAAAAAATAATGACGGGGAACACAATATGTAGTTTAATGCACTAAGAACTTTTTTTACATATTTTTTAAGATTAAAAAGTTTTACAAAGCTTCTTTTCAAAAACAAAATTCGAGATAATATATATATTAACAAAATTGATTTAAATAGTTTTACCCTTTTCAAACAAGTTTAATGTTAACCGAGAAAATAATTTCTCTGTTTCCATTGCATTACCAAATTAACTTGAAGGTGTTCCATTGGAAAAACCATTTAAACACTCCATTTGCAAATTGAAAGGTGATCCATGATCGGGCAAATTAACCGACTCTACAAAATAAAGAAGACAGTGATTGAGAAATACTGGCTCCTCTAGTAGACACTCTGAAATTATAAACTTTGAGAAATTACTTAGTTTCGCTGAACCAATAAGAGGCAATATTTGAGACCTCTCTCACACACTTGTGAAGGAGACAGTCATAAAATCCCAGCAGAAAATTCTAAAATTGGCTAATGATAGTAATTTTAAGACCTTCATGGCTATCGAATGAGATTAAATTCTGCAGATTTTGAAAAGTCTTATACTTCGCTTTAGCGGGACACAGCTACAGTCCCGCCACGTCCTCATTACTTCAAAAATTCAATATCCGAGGAGAAGGAAATTTTATGCCTGTCTTGAAGATATAAGTGATACTGATGATGGAAAGCATCTAAAAATATTTGGAAGGTTTTTCTTTTCTGAAATATTGTTGTTGGGGGAAAAAATCTTCGAAATAAAACTGAAAATAAATTGTATATGTTTTTTAGTTCTCATGTTTTTTTTTCTTTTTGTGCTAATAAAAACCATTATTTCGATTGCTGTAAGACATTTTATTTATTTGAATATGTTGTTTTTATCAGCGAAGGAAAATGAAAACTTTTTCAAAACACTCAAACTACTTTAAAATAATTCGTTGAAAAATGATACAAAGTACTTTGAATGAAACATATTTCATTTTTTTAATTCAACAAATAAATACTGGTTTGTCTCAGTTCTCAAAAACGTAAATGTTTTTCAATATCTCAAAGATTTAATTAAGCATCAAATATGCCTAAAATATTAATATCTTAGGTTATTATTTATTTTTTATATTTCATTAAATTCATTCGACAATTTGTAATTCATTTTTCATTTTAATAACTCATGCAGAAGAAAAAAGTCAATTTTCTGTAAGGTAAAGCTTTAAAATAGTACTGCAATAAAATAAAACGGAGCAGGTTATCATAATACATTACATTTAAAGGAATATAAAAAGCAGTAATTTATCTCAACTATAATTGATTTTCTATATAACATTTTCAGTAGTATCTCCAATTTCTAAACACTAATTTATTGCTATATTACTTATATCATCTTTTGGACTGCAACAAGAAATGTTAAAATGCAACTAAAGTGATCTAAACTTTAAACTATTTAGAGTATGCGTGAGAATATTTCTACTAAATATATGCATATATTCCTAACAACTTATCATATTAGAAATACAACATAAGCAGATGTTAACACTAAACTGTTATTAAAAAACATATGGATTACAAAGTAAAACATAATAAAACTTTTTTACCCTTTTTGGATTGACAGAAAATGGTTTTTGTATACCACTTATTATTTTCTGAGTCTATAATGTAGGAACCATTGAGAAGCATTTTACATTACTTTACTATATATTCGAAATATTTTTTGTAGTAGTCATGTTTATATCTATGTTAAATATTAGGTTCAAGTTATTTATTCTATAAACATAAACAAATTATGAACAATTCAATTTTATTTAATTAAAACTGACTGTGAATACAAAACCAAAATTTTAAATTAAATATCTTATTAGGAAATACCCACAAATAAAACAAGTGTTAGAATATTACGAAAACTCAACAAACTGCACAGACGATAATTCCGAACCATTAAATAAAAAATTTCCATTTATTTACATAATACAGTATTGAAGACAGTATTTGCCTGAAACAAAGTTTTTAGAGCATACTTTAGCTTGTAATAATAATATGCAGCCAAAACGCATACCAATAAAAAAGAAAAGAAAATATTCTAAATATCTTTTAACTATGGAAATTAAAAATCATCTAATTGTCTCATATTTTCTCTCAAAATGAATCGATAATTTAAGGGTTATACGAAAGATATTTTAAGAGAACATTTTTCAAAATTTTATATTCGAAAACTAGGTGAAAAATAAGCTAATGTTGGCTTTAATACTCAGTGATTAATTTTAATTTTTAATGTTTGATGAAATTAAACAATATATTTCGTGATAAAGCAATAAAAGCATAATTAGCAAAGATCTCATTTTTCAAAAGATATTTTTAATTAATTTTGGCATAAATTTAAACATAATTTTTTAATGCAAAACTTTTTCACAATATATATTCGATTACCTTTTTAATAAAATTTATTAAAATATTTAATACCTTCAAAGTGGAAAGTTATGTATAATATGTGTGTATAATTTGAACCCTCAAACTAAGAATATTTAAGTAAATAAACCAAAGTAAAAGCACATCATCTTTTGCAACCAATTAATATTTCCTTTTAAGCTAAAAAAAAGTTTAATTTTTTTATTAAAACTCATCAATTTTAAGAATTCATGAATTTTAAATACTGCGATAAATATTTTGAACTCTTTTGAAAAATCTTATACTTCCATTTAACATGAAACTTTATATTTTTAGTTTATTGATAGAAGTTTAGTACAAAACTTTGAATTTCGTTCATACTAAGCTTTAATATATGAAATAAATGCGCGGGTTTTTCCATTAAATTACGTTATTATCACATACGCATACAAATTCAAATTTAGGCTACGATTCTATTTTACCTTCTTTCTCTGTTTTGAATATTTATAAATAAAACTAAATTTTTTTTCTAAACTTTTTATATCTCCCAAGCAATTTATATATTGATCATTACGAATGTGTTCTATTTCATGAGAATATCTTCTGGAACAATTTCCAAATCAAAATAAACATTATTCGAGTAAAATCATTTATTTTGATTACATTAGTTTGTTTAAATCTGATATAAACCAAAGGGTTTTATCTATATGTACTAGCTGCATCACCAAAAGAATCTAAAATCTATTTGAATTGAACGCGTAGTAAGTAATTTAATTTTATATGATAGTTTTGTTTTTTTTTGAAATATTCAGAAATCGTTGACAGATATCTCCTCAGCTATCTAACACAATTATTTTAGGTAAAAATAAGAATTGAAATTTGGGGTTTACTAATCCTTAAATAGCTGCTTTGCCAAAAAGTTGCCATAACATCCAATTGCTCTAAAAATTCAAATTTATGTATATGTTTATATATTATAAAAACAAATAACTGAAATTCTCTGGTTCCTGTATTCTGGATAAAGTTATTTTCTGGAGAAAATATCCCCATAAAGATCATTTATATCTCCAGTTCGTATGAAAAAAATTTCAAAGAAAATGGGGAAGACAGTGATAAATAACTTAAAAAGTGTTTAAAATGTGATATGGAATGTTTACTCTATAGAAACACTCTATAAAATTCTAAATAAGAAAAAGATTTTTTGAAGTTTAAAAATCGAAATATTGCTCTAAGTTATACCAGTCAGGTGTTATTTTTAAGCTTCAATGATAGAAAATACTCTTTTAATGAAAAAAGCTGTTTTGAAAATGAATTTCTAAAGAAAAGCGAAAAGAGTTAAATTTTTTTTTCAAAAAAATATGTTTAATAGATGCGAGTATTTCAAAAACAGTTTCGCAAGTAGAAATATTTCAAAGAGAAAAAAAATCAGGAAAAGGCATTTGTTGTAATCAAATTTTATTGAATAGATGGATTTTGTTTCATATCTTGTATTTTTGAAAGGAAAAAATATTTTGTATCGATACTGAATTTATAACAAAGATTTATAGGACATTATAAAAAATGTTCACTTAGTACCTATAGTCAAAGAACAGATTTTTTTGATGATTTAATATATGTTAGATAAAGATTCGAAAGAAAGGATAGTCACTTGACCATAGTTCAAAATTACGAGGCCCGTCGCCAAAAGCCCCCGTGTACAAAAGCCCCCGAGTATAGCTGAAAAGTGCGACGTTAATATTCACTCACTCGAAAGAAAGGACACTTTATAAAAGCTTTTAAAAATATTCTTTTAGCTCTGTTTTAAGTATTCTAAGTATATTTAAAATTATAGATTCAGAATTTTGGGGGCATAGCTAAAATAAAAAATGCATTTAATTTAATAATTATGAATTATTTTAAATATATGTATTGAATTAATAATTAATTATGATTTTAATCTTTGTGAGTTTAAAAAAAGAGATGAATTCTATTTTATGGGTTTATTAGAAAATCAGGCAATCTAATAATTTCATTCATTATCAACATTTTTTTGAAATATATTTAAGGTTTAGAAATAAGCATTTGTATTATTTCATAACTTCAAATAACTATAATTAAAGCATGTCATATATATATATAACTCGTTGGGCAATAGCCATGACGGCTAAAGTCTACTGTGCCCAACTCAGTATGCGTGACCTTGGGCGCTAAGGTACATGATCATATGCTCCGATCAGGTAGTCAGTCTGACGCGAAACTCCAGTGTTAAGTTTTCACAAGCAAACTCTTGGTACTCATTTATCAACCCACTGAAGGGAAGAAAGGCTGAGTCAACCTTTCCCGGTCCGAAGTTTGAACCTCGGACCTGTGGTGTGGTAGCGCGATGCACTAAGCATTCAGCCACTGGGCTTCACATATATGTATATATAAATATATATATTTCGAATTTGCTTTCAGTGCATGATTTAAAAAATAATACAAAATAAAATAGTAATACCAGCATTATGATTGAAATGTATTCCTGTTCTCTCAATTATAGTACAACAGGATATATTTTATGAACGTATTGGAGTAATTATGAATGTGTAACGTGAATAGGGATATTTTACATTCAATAAACGTTACTAACAGCTATATACGGAGAGAGGCCTTTGCTAATGGAACACAAGGCACACCCTTATTCTGAAAGAAACTCACGAATAATTCTAAGCGTTTCATTTTAGAATAATGTTCAAGGACATGAGTATTACATACGTAAGTGACTTTATAACGGGATCTCTTCGATTTCTCCCACTAATGTTCAAAAAGAAAACTTCTTTTCGTTATTTGATTGGAGAACCTCTTTCTGTAAAGGATCATAACTTATCGTATAATCTAGCATATTACGCGCACTTTTAACACAAAAAATAAAATCGAAAATTTACGGGAGCGCGTTATAAGCCAGGTATAAAAATGATGGCTTTAAAAATAAAGAAAAGATGACCATATAAAAATAAAATTTCTGAATATACATTTGACCTCCTTTCTGTAGGTTTTTTTTCACTTTCTTATATTCACATATTTCACTCTCATTTTAAATTCTTTTTGAATGCTTTATTGTACACACATCTAAAGGTTGAACTAAAATGGCGTTCATTTGCCTGGAATTATGTCTATGTCTGTGTTGCCCTACTTCGGCAATTTTTTTGTATTATCCGTTAGAGGGAATCTGAACAATTCCCAAACTAAAAGGCTTTTTGGATTCTTTAAGGCGCCTGGAAGCTTTCGCCAAGCATTTCTTATCCACAATTTTACACCGTTTTCGTCCATCTTTTTGTGCACATGAGATGACGAAAGACTTCCGGGAAATTAGATTTCGGCATCGGGCTTTTTTTTAAAAAAATAATCACGAGTTTTTTTAACGTTGCAACTGTGAAGTGAGATGTTTCGTGACCTGTCGTTTTTATGTGAGACATTTTTGTCAAAAGATAAGAGCATTACAGATGTACACCTTTTAGGTTTCTTCGTAAAAAAAAAAGTTCACGTTATACGGCGAGTACAGCTAAAAACTAAAAAATGCAGTTTGAAAGTATAGGTGTACGCCAAGAGATACGGTATGCAAAATATAATATATATATACTACAATTTAATGCTAAGTTAATTGATTTCGCGCAGGAAGATAGCAATTAGACGTGTTGATGTTAGTTTAAATCATAGTCGTAAAATGTATATTTGAATTGTTCGCGTATCTAGCAACAGGATTAGAAACCTTATGACTCGAATCCAAGGAACTGAGCCGAGTATCTGCCTTAATAATAAGTATGTGGTAATAGTCATTAGAATAGATTAAGACTGATTTGCACCCCATTGGAGATTATAAAATCTGATATTAACTGTAAGTGATAAGAATAAAAAGCTTTTTGTGTGGGATTTTTAGAAATGTGTCTGTTCTTTCGGTTACTCCTTACACCAACACGAGAGGAGATTCTCTACAACTTATCCTGTCAAAGATTTTGTATTTTCTTCGATTTAAATATAAAGTCTTTAAGACATATATTTAATGAAAGCATATTAACTTGCAGTTCAGAAAACAAAACAAAAAACTTAGAATTCATATATATATATATATATTGCCAGAATTTGGCAATAACTTGTTTATTGTACTCTGATTTAGAGCGGGCCCTGCATTTTTTAATGCAATTTTTAGGTAAGTTACCTTTTTCTCATAATGTATTTAGATTTTCTATCCATTATTTTCAATAGGTTTTTGCTCAGTATTATTAACAGAAAGGGGGAAGTTTGGCTGGCCACAAAACATGTTCAACCCCACTTTTATATAAATTTATTTTATATATAAGCGGTCCTAAGTCATCAATGTTTATAATGCTGTAGCATCCATATTTTCATATTTTTATATTCAACTCTATTATTTTAATTTTTCATGTATCCTTTTAAAATCTATTGCCTGGTTATCCTACAATTCAATTTTTTCAGTTTCGATAATGTTTATTCATTTCTCTCTTGCAGAGAAATTTTTACTCTCTCTCACTCTTTCTCTCTCTCTATATATATGTATATTTGCTTTTTCAAAAAAAATTCAAGGGAAAATTAAAATTATTTAATTAAAAAAGTAACCGTAGAAAGAAAAACTGCATGTTTTCAAAGTGTGCCAGTGTTTATTAATGTCGTTCTTTAAGGTAAAACGAGGGCTATTGGCAACGGACCTCGTAATTTTGAACCACTATCAACTGATAAGGACGACACCTAACTGTAGTCCCTTCTCCTAACTTCTACACATAGTCAAAGTGTTGAAGTTAAGAGAATGCATCAGCCCCACTACACGGCGTGTTTCAGTCGCACCAGGATTTGAACCCACGACTCGGGAGCCAGAAGCTCATGAACACAGGGCTATAGTACGGCCTCCTCTCTAACTGAAAGAAGAGCATTATAATTGGTAATGTTGAAAGAAAATAAAAGGTAAGTGAAATGATCTTCTTAAAGATTTGAATTACAAATCTATATAAGAAAATGATTAAAAGCACATAATAAACCAATAAAAAGAAAAATGCCTAATCAAAATTAATTATTTGTTAATGTTTGAAGGGGTATAAGTGTGGATAAAGATAAATGCATGCAGATCATAGTGAAAATGCACCATTAAATACTTGTATCCTAATGTGAACTTTATGTTCTTAAAATAATTTTATAATTATATATATTTCAGTTATATGTGTGTGTAACGGATTAGAACAATAAATTTAAAATAAAATTGGAAAATAATTTCAGTTATCAATATATTTCTCCATAATTTAAAGATAAATCATTCAATGCGTTTTTTTCGAAGCTTCTAAAATAAATTCAATTAAAAATTTAAAACATTTAATGCTATGAGTTTAGATTGCATATTAATTTGTTTGTAATTACTTTCAGTTCTCTCAACAACTTTCACGATCAAAGTGTCTGTTCCCCAAAGTTTATTTAATAGAGGAAAATCAATTTGCATTTGCTCCAGGGGTTTTGCAATTTGAATATGAAAGTGCTACTACTCCCAAAATAGGCGGAATCCATTATGAAATGCATACTACGGTTTTAGTTTTCTCTTGGGAGTTATAGTAATTAATGCTGTGGATAAAAATAGAACTGAAACGGTATAAGTGATAATAATTTTGGCGTTAAGCATACCCTTTATGCATTTCTTTTAGGATTACTCTGTCTGGTATTTCTTTTCTGTTGAACATAATTCTGGGAAGTATAAGATAACGATAGCTTTCGACAGTCTTAAAATAGGTTCTCTAAAAATTCCTTGAAATAAAAAATAAAATTTATTCGTGTAATCTTCATGTCAAATGCAGAATAAATTATGAGTAAATCGTAACCATATGGTGAGACTAATAAGAGTTTCTAAAATATGAAGTAAACTTTTTTTTAATTGGTTCATTGATCCATTTCAACTAAATAATGTAATGTTATATTGGAATAAAAATTTTCAGAAATATTTTAAGACAGTTTCGGAAGGAAAAATTTCAAATAAATCTCATGATTTATAGAAAATAATTAAACAGTTTTCTCTTATATAGTTTAGATTAATCCGAAATAAATAGGCTTAAAAGCATATTGAGACTGTAGCGGTTGCATCTTTTATTGTTTTGAAATTACTTTATAATTGGCGCTGACTGAAAATATTGTAAATATCATATTTATCGGAATGGCAACGGTGGAAAATTAAGAATTGTATAAAAAGAGTAAATAAATGTCGAATATATTTTAACTTGCTGATTAATTCCTTATTGTTTATTTAATAATACTGTGTAAACATAGTTGTAATCGATAAATTTATTTACGCTTCTTTGGTGACCAGGACGTTATTTGAACACGCAACAGTCTTTGATATATATAAAGAAAAGATATTTGTACAAAAACAAGCTAAAAAAGCACATTGCAGAAAATTAATCTCTTTCAAGTAGACTATATTCACGTAAAAATATTTTTTAATAATAACAGCAAACATAATTAGTTTTTAAAAAGTTTTAATGCATATTTTATTACTTCAAAATTTTAACAAAATTTCGGGTATCGTAATTTTATTAAATAATCATTTTTGAAATAAATAAGAAAAACAACATTAAATAAAAAGTATTTGGAAATATTATAAAATCAGTACGAATAAATTTAAAACCGAAATTTCAAAGAAAAGGCTTTCACAAAAGTATTAAACAAAAAACTAATTCCAGAATAAATTATTACTCATTTCCAAAGTTGTTTTTTTTTTTGAAAATTTCTCTACTCTAATTGCTGCATTTTTTAAAATCATAAGGTCTTGTAATTCAATGACTAAAATCTAATGATTTAGTAAAATTTGGAATATTTATGGGTTCATATTTTTTTTTCTTGGAACTCTTAGTAATTAAATTTGAAAATGACTGAGAGAACACTTTTTAAAAGAAACTAAGTAAATTTTGTTAGAAATATGTATAGTTTGTGCTTCGTTTATTTGTTGCCGAGTATTAACTATTTAATTATTACTACGTACTTATTAAAGTAAATAAAATAGGAAATAAAGAGAAAAGAATCAAATTAAATTACAAATTATTTAGGAAATTCAATAAATTTCACCAATATTCTGAAGTTCTGTAAGTGAGATATGTAGCTTTATTTCAAGTGTCAGTTAAGGGATCAAAACGACATTTGAACTTCTATTTCCCTTTTCTGATAGAGAAAGGCATAATTCTCCCCTAGATATATTTCAGATTATCTTGCATTTAGTAACAATGTCAATTACTCTGAAATCTGATTTAGGTGAAAGCTGATTAAAGGTTCAGAACTCTCAATTTACTAATCATAAGGTTAATGCTCTACCAACAAGACCACATCAGCCTCTAATCCTCGTATAAAATTTCGTTCTTCGGTGTATCGCAGTAAGATTACTCAATATGATGATTAATTTTCTAAATGTATCTCCCTATATTAATCTTCGTTAATCTAATACGATAGCTTTTCAAATAGCTAAGCGATTTTGGTGAAAGCATTAGAATATTTTACTCTATCCAACCATATAAAACACTTGTATCAACTTAGCTGAAATAAACGGACGTATAACACGTATCGGATCTAATACACAAGTTGTATTTTATTCAATTAATAATTAATATGCATAAAGATATAATTTAGGCTTCTGAACTTGTCTTCAGGGACATTTGGATTTTAACTGACAGTCGTGCTTCTATACAGCACATTTCTCATTGGACAACTGTTGGGGATATGACAAGCCTAAATATTCTGGATCTTGTGTGTGGTTCGACTTTCTTCTAGACTTTATATATACTTTCAGTGGGTTCCCTCTTATATTGGATTGAATGGTAATGAGATAGATGGTAGTTTGTCCAAGTATGCCACTGAAGACACATTGCAGAGAAAAGCTTGTCTAACTTTTACAGAGCTCTTCTCCATTGAAAGGATAGAATTAAACACACTTTGAAGAATACCGCCTGCTTACCCTTAGTATTTTGGGGAAAAACCATGTTGGCACCACCAGCTTATAAAAATATTCCTAGGAATAGCAGACGGCCCTGTCTCGTTTTTTAGTGGCCACATCAAGTCTCTTACTTTTCAATAGGACCAGAAAGTCTTTAAAGAGTGTCATTAGTATAAGGCGTATCAGGCATTCCCCAGTCATATTCTTACTTACTTGAATTTTATTACTGACGTAATTGGATTTTTTAGTGATTTTTGGTTTTATGGAGATGGAAAATAAGAAACAAAAATATAATTTATTCTCAGCTCTGCATACACATGTAATTTACATTTCTGTAAAGCACAATTATATCTATTTCATTTGAGTGTAATCACAATTATATATTTTATTTGATTCGACATGGCTCCCAATTTTTTGGTCTGAGACGTACAATAACAGAATATCTGACCAAAAATGGCGTGTTCATATATTCGAACAAAATTTGCTCAAAACCCATTTCATAAAACAATCTTCTGTTGAAATATAGAGTCTCTTCCCAAATTTAAGATAAAACCAAAACTTTTGATTCGAAGGGTTGTAAATCAAGTTTTTTCTCATTCCAGTAAAATCATAAGTTCACAAGATTTCATCCAAAAAAGAACGCTTTCACGATCTGCTTCCATGTTATGAGCAAAAGAAGACTCAGAAAATGAAAGTCTTTCTCTGGAGTCGAATTTGCACGACAGTGTAACTTATCCGTGTGTTTTAAAGAATGCTTTATGATGCGCAATATCCTTTAACGGAAAAGAACTCAGTGTCTTTTATGAGTTGGAATCAGGAACAGGAAGGAATACATAGGAACAATGTATTTTACTCCCAAAAGAAAAAAATAACGCGACTTCATGAAAACAAAGAGAAATCTAAAAATGGTTTTATTGCTTCAGATCAGAGCAATAAATTCAAGAGAAGTAAGTAAAATGATACATTTGGCCTGAATGAATAAAATCAGTAAAAAAAGAACTTTTTTGCTATTTTTTCTCGTGCTTAAAATAGTTCCTTTTTCCCCTAGTATTCCCAGATCTCTTCCTCTGTACACGTGGAATAAATGTTTAAAAGGATTCGTCTTAATTTCTAAAAGAAATTGAAGCTATCTTTTTTTGTTAAATAAACTATAGTTTTAAAAAATGCCCCTGGTTATTTACTAAAATATTTTGTATTTAAAAAGATTTTCGAACTCAAGAATAATTTATTTCATTTACGAAACGTTATTTAACATATCATTTCATGTACAGATTCATATCTGTTTTGTAACATCTTGTAAAATACCATTGTTATAAAAATAATTTTTTTTATTTTGTAACATTAAAAAAAATTAATAAAGGTATAAAAAATTTTTGAATAATTTTCTAGACATATAATTATTGTGTGTTATTAATGCTGATATTTCAAATAAATAAATTAAATCACCATTTAAAAGGATATGATTTGCCTTTTGATAGTGTTCACCAAAAACATTTCAATCATTAATATTTTTTTCAAATCATTAAAATCAAGGCTTTTATCCAAAAAACGAATTATATATTCACGATTATAATTAGTGATCAAAGACTGTTTGTAGATTGCTTAAATTGTGATTCGGTTCCTTAAGTTATCCGAAATTTCATTAAATATGTGTTTCAAAATTTTCTATTTAAATAAAGGTATATTTTTAGCCATCGGAAGCCTTGTTCTCTTAAATTTGCCTTTAGTATAGAAAATTAATCCTTCAACATGTAATCAGCTCTAAGAACTATTTTTGAAACTACTTCAAATTTCTTTGTCTTTTCTTCCAATTTCTTCTTCAAATTTCTTTCTTCTTTCTTCAATATGAAACTTTTACTGAATAATTTGAATTCTAAAGTCACTTCAGATGAATTTCGCATTTTTAAAACAAGCATCTATAAAACGAGACAAGTATTTTGGAGATTAGATTTAAAGTGTACGGACATTGTAATTTTTATTCTGAAGCCACTTCTTTTACGAATGCAAATTCATACTTCTCTTATTCTTCATCAAAGCGTTTATAATGTTTTTAGTAACAACCGAAAGTTTTATCTACAAATTTTAATTGATACTAAATCGCACAAAGCCTATAAAAATGATAATTAAATCTATCATTCTAATACAAATATGTTAAATTTGTAATTTACTGATTGTCAAGAGCCCTGTACAAGGGCTATTGTTGACGATCCTCGTAATTTTGAACCATGGCCTCTTAACTTCAACACCGCTCCAACGGAAGGTCTTCATTTTCAAACTTATGACACGTCCGCCTAAAGTCCGTTAACTCGATCGCTAGGTTACCGTGACCACACTTGATTGTCAAATTGTAACCAATTATCTGAAAAATTGCTACAGTATTTACTCCACTGTTTCATGATACAATTATAAGAAATTCAGAAAATGAGAGGGGACTGTGAGAGCAAAGATTACAGATTTATTGTTATGGTAGAAGTTGATCACTTTTAAATAAAATTTAAATTATTGTTAACATCATTTTGTGAACAAATGGAAATCTTTATATATATTCAAATCTTCTAATTTTTAAAAATGAAAGTGAAGCAATTCAATTTACAATTCATTTTTTAAAAAAAAAATTATCTAAAATAAGCAGCAAAGTTTATTTTGAATGAAAACTAAACAAAAATAGTAGTTATAGATTTTATCCATGCAAAATTAATTTCTTAATTTTTTTTGAATTTTATAAATGTAGATATAATTAATCGTCAAGTATCGTGAAGCTCGCACTGCTGTTATTTTGACTAAAAATATAATGTATTTAATGATATAAAATTTATTTCTTAAATAATTCCAAATATTACTATAGATATAAAAAAATTAAACGCAATATTTTGAGGTACTAAAATGCTAAGACAAAGTTTAGGTGAATTGCAGAAAAGAGATACTTCTTTTCATTCAACGTATTGTTTAAATCATTCACACTCGTTCTATCGTATTTCTAATGTAAATGATGGATGTATGGAATTTATTTCATAAATATTATGGATTCAATAATATTTCATTCACAACGAATTTCAGAATATTTTTTACTGATAAAATGAAATCCAAACATAAGAGGAAAATTTTCTTATATAAATAAAAAAGTTAAGTGGAACTCGAAAAAAAATATTCAGAATTTTTAAGAGAACATGATATTAAAATTATCCAAGTGCTCAGATTTTTTAAAGTGCGAAGAAATAAGTAAAACATAAATAATGAAGGTTGGTTTTTGCTAAATGTGGGGGGAAAGTTTAGAGAGCATAATAAAAATAAATGCTTCTCGCTGTGTGTGTATATGTAATAGTTACCGTTAAAGTGTGAAATTCGTTATTTCATAGAATAACAAAGTCTTTCGTGAAATAACTAGACAAGTCAGTTAAAGTTTACACAGTTATTGAATTCTACGATTTAACTAGGTATTCTATAGAATAACGATTAAACTTGATCATTAAAGTATGAAATACGGAACTCGAAAGTTCTTGCAACCGGTTCTTGCTGCTTTAGGAACTAGAGATGGCCGGAAAAAAAACAATTGTACTCTAGATATCAGGTTGCGTGGCTACAGTGGATGTGGTTAGAGTGGACAAATAACATTTCGTAGTCTGAGCGGACACTTTGAAACTCATCGTGGTTAGAGCGGACACATTTTCCCCCCATCTTAGAACAAATTCGATTACCTATTTACAAGGATAAATACATTTTTACCAATCAAATTAGATTATTTGTATTAAATTGTTAAGATATTATAGTGCGAATACATTTTAAACATAGCGAAATGTAATAAAAATGAAAACTTTCGAAATATTTAAAAATTAGCAATAAGTAATAATATAATGAAGGGTATGAACGAATTTCAGAAATTTTGTAGAAAACTGTATTTTACAGTCAAATAAATATTAGAACAGGTGCAATTGCCATAAAATTAATTAGTTTCCTTAACGTAAGTGAAAATAATTACTAAAAGTAAAATATAAAAGATACAAGTAAATAAAAGAAAAATAAATACCAGTAAATAAATACTAACTATCCTTTATTATAAAGACATACATATAATTAAACATTGGATTTAGTTCAACCTAGTTATAAAACTTAAAGATTTTAGACATTTTGCTAAATTTTGTTTGATCTTTCGAATTTTTTCTTTTATGATGTTTTCAAATCTTTTTCCCTCCATTTTACATACCCTTCATTATACTGTTACTTACTATTGATTTTTAAATATTTCTCGGAAGTTTTTATTTTTTTATTACATTTCGCTATGTTTAAATGTATTCGCACTGCAATATCGAAACAATTTAATATAAATATTTAAATTTGATTGGCAAAAATGTATTTATCCTTGTAATTCGATAATCAAATCCTATCTAAGATGGGGGGAAATGTTTCCGCTCTAACCACGATAAGTTTTAAAGTGTCAGCTCAGACCACGAAATGTTATGTGTCCGCTCATACCAAGTCCGTTGTAGCCACGCCACCAGGTATCGGTTCAGATATCAGTTCAGTATATGCCAACAAGAATTAATTTCCATAGAAAAAGCTCCAAATATTGACACAACGCTTCCATCTGCTACAACAGCTTGAAGTTGCAGTGCTGAACAAGGATTTAAAAAGTGCTCTTGTAAAATAAATGTGTAATGGTAAAAAAGTAAGCTTGTTTCAAAAATAATAAGCAGTCCTATCCAAAGTGTCACCACAGCAACTCTTGCTCTAATAAATAATGAAAAGTAAAATAAAAGGTACATATCTCATAAAATTTTAATTAATATTCTCTTATATTTTGTTTAAAATAGTTTACACATTGTTTTTATAAAGCAACAGTTTTTCTTCCCAGCATGTATTTTGTTGATAATATTTAAATATAATCTATTTTTTGCAGCATATTCTTTTTTCCCCTTTCTGTTTAAATAATCTTAGCAATATAAGCAATAATAAATTATATTATCTGCTTGTCCTTATTATTTATCAATTATTCACCTGCAAAAGAGATAAAATGTATTTTTCGAGAGATTTTAGCTACTTTTAATCAATTAATTTATAAAATAGCTTTGAAATTGTTTATTTTTCACTTTAACGGTCTATTCTTAGTTAGTTCTTAGAATAACTAGGTAAAGTATAAAATTTTCATCTATTATATAAGTTAACTAACTTGTCTAGTTATTTCATGAAATACCTAGTTGCTCTATAAAATAACTGAATTATTCATTTTAGCGGTAACATATAATAATCCCACTTATTCGGTCCCAAATCTGAAATTGCTTTTTGACTCGCTTGGTTTCTTTTTCAATTTTTGTTTAATTGTATTACTTTCTTCCATTACTTCCTTCTTAAACCTAAGATAACTATAGTCATGATAGAATAGTCTTAGCCACAGTAGTACTATAGCAAACTCTTGGTCTTAGGAACCAGGATTGCAGGTTTAAGCAAAATTTTGCGGCTAGCCAACCTTCACCTGCATTTGCCAATACTTCGAGCCATAGTGAAAGTAAGAAATGTCAAGAGAAATTTAACTATTACAAATAAAACCACAATCTATTAATATAAAACGATACAATTATAGCCTATAATAATTATTAGTATATGTTAAAATCAATGCTAAAAACAATTAGATGAAAAAACTTACCACGGGAGAACAGCAATAACCATTTTTCCAGCGCGATAGAAAGAAGTATATCAGTAACGCATAAAATTAGTAAATTATGATAAAATAAAATTTTTTATACACACACACACACATATATATATATATATATATATACAGTTAAAAACTCTAAATATTGTTTCAAAATTTATAAAAAATAAAACAATTCATTTTAAGCAAAATATATTATTATTAATTTATTTAGCATGTGGCACCATCTATCGATTAACTGTACAACTAATTAAAAATGCTATAGTTATTACATATTGTAATTACACTGAAAACTGATAGAAATATAACCGTAAATAAAATTAGCAGGGTATCCATGTTTAATATAATGTTTAATAAAGTTATAAAAATTTAAATATTTTTTAAATTTATCACTAATACATTATTACGATTAATATAATTAAAAATAATATTTCTATATATTGATATAAAGTCGAATTCCAGTACGGCACTTTAAGAAGGTTACAGCTAAATTCATCTATATTATCATAAATATTACTATGTAATTAATAATTCTTAATATACAATTATACATCCAAGTAATTAGTTTTTACTGGGTTACAAAAATTTGAATTAGGTTTAAGTAATTGGGATAAAAAGTAATATGGGGTTAACATTATTATTTTTACCAAAAATAATTAGATCATCTATATATCTAAAAATGTAATAATCATTATTTATATTCGTGAGAGTGTAAATATAAATTAGCCAAACTATTGTTAGCAAGGCCACCTTTAGGCAAACCCTTAGTTTGTTTATACAAAGAACTATTAAAATTAATGTAGTTTTCTTTTAAGACTAAATCTATGACAGTTTTAAATTTTTGTAAATAATAACCTTACTGCTAGTAAGGTTATAATTACTATGAGTTTCTAAAATTATTCAATATATATATTGAATAAAGCAACAAATAAGGAAAAACACCCAATCGCGAAACTTATCGCAGTTGGGTTGAAAGACAACTTGGATGGCTTGAATTTTCCGGAAATAACATCGATTGCTACAGGCAGGATTTACTGTGAGAAAAGACATCTAATAAAGCCACTTCTTCACTGCCGGGTTCTCTGTTGTAGTGTTTCAAGAAGGATCTTTTGAAAGTGGCAAGTCTCATTAAATATCAGTTTCGTCAAAAAAGGATTTTATAGCTATATAACAACGGCTTTGTCAATATTTTGTCATATGTACATCGATAGTATTTAAAAAAATAATTCAATGTTTTAACAATTTTTGCGCATGAGCCAGATTTTTGAAAATACTAAAATAACAATTCACGTTAAAAAAAGAAGAAAGCTGGTAATTATTTTGTGACTCAACTTATTTTCCTCTAGTTTTCAAGAACAATTAACCAATTTTTATTTTAAAAAATATTGTTCTCCTTAAAAATAAGTGAATATCTTTACAATATTTAAAAAAGCATGCAATTTTGAAATTTAAAAAAAAAGAAGAAACTCAAGAAAATTCAGTAATTTTCCGATTCAAAACTAGTTTAATAGCTTAAAACTATAACAAAATACTCCGCATAACATATAATGATAATAATGCAATCCTGTGTTGAATTCCCGTTACTGAAAGTTGATTAATTCAAAAATTTATTGTTTATTAATTCACAACTAACGACTAGGACAACCAAAGATAGAATAATTAAATAAATAAATTCACAGTACATTCTGTTTTTAAAATTAAAAAGACAAGCTGATGAATGTATTGTATGTTACTTAAATCTACGATTTTTTTATTTCTTGTATGAAAAAAATTTTGCAAAATGTTCAAAAAATAAATAAATGAAATAATATTATTAAATGAAAGAAATAATTTATCTCAAGATACGTTGAAAGACATGTTTATAGTAATTTACCCCATACTACGCCATAATTTACGCTATACACAGTAATTTACACAATACTAGTTCACACTTTTACGGAAAAAACTTTTTCAGAGCTTCGACATAAGAAATTTATCAAAAAATTCATTTATTAAAAACCATTGCTTAATATAAAAATGAAAACCTTGTTAAGGCCTGTGAAAGACCAACATGCATTGTATTTAGGAATCACTATTCTTAACTTTAAAAAAGTTACAGTTCTTGTATTGGCTTAAATCTTTAGAATATTGCATCTGATATAGTTATATTCATAAAATACAACACTTTATAAGCAATATCAATTCCTCAAGCAAGAAAATTCTATCTTTAGAGATTTTAGATGTATACGAACTATAAACGTGCTTCATATGATCAATATGCGCAACGTTTTTTGGTTATGTATCTTTCTGTGAAAATAATTCATATTGATGAAAAATAATTTTGTAGATGTGCAAGTTGTGTGAGAAATTTGACATCAATACCTTATTATGCTATATATACAATACAGTTTTTTTTTCTCAAAATTATTACATTTAAAGCATTTTGCCGAACACAAAATTTAAAATATTGCAATACTAAATTTTAATTTTTTCTTCGTAAATGAAATTAAGCAAAATTATTTTGAAAATTTCTATATTAGTAATTTTTTACAACTAATTTGTGAATCTAAGTGTCAATATTATTTTCACAAAGATAATGCAATTCTATAATATGATCAAGATATTTCAAACTTTCATGACAAGTAGAGTAAGATATTCCATCCTTCTTTCTGAGTATGAACTCTCTATAAACTTTTACAATAACAACTCCATCATAAGAAAGCTTAAGGTCACGGAACATGAAGCCCTTCGTATCAATAAATGTCAACAACAAAATTTTCTTGAAAACAATAATTTCTAAGAATTTTCATCATCATGTTCTAAGTATTTGATATAAATTGTATTTCGTTTCAAGAAAAATAAATGTGTGAATATAAATCCCATGCCAAATATTTTTATACAATAAAAAAAGTATACATGATCGATTTTGGCTCTCATCCTTATTAAAATTACGATAAAAAACAAGATGTGACTATATTTATGTAATTCAAATTTGACGTACAACAAAACGAAAATTTTCTGATGCAACGTTTTTCTTGTGTGTAATTTAGTTTACAATTTAAAATAAAACCACAAAAAATAAAGATTATTTTATTTTATTTATTTTTATTTAAGTTTCAACTTTAAAATCGTTTATAATTCGTGGAGTTTTTTCACTGTATCTAATTAAAATTTATAATATGTATAACGATATAATAAATCTTACGATGTATCACGATTCGTGATCTTTGCGCACATTTACGATAAATAATTATAAAATACATTGTTTAATAAACAGATATTTAGAAATAACTTACAATAAAAAAATTTATTTAATGTTTAAACTGAAAATTATTTTAAAACTTATTATTATTTCAGAATATTTGAAAAACCATTATTTCATACCTTCAATAAAGCAAGAATATATCTTAAACTGTTTTCTTACAAATATTTGAGAATTTACATCGCAAACAATACTTCTAAGTTTATATCTTTTTTTCAATTCAATTTCTACTTTTCACTCTCTCTATATATTTATATATTTATCTTGTTCAAATTTTCAATCGTTAATAAAATACTTTCTATTCGTCCAATCAAGTTAAAATCAATTTTATTAAAACTGTAGTAGATGACACTTGACGTTAATACAGTTTTTAAAATATTAATTAATTAATTTAATTAATTACCAGTTAACGACGCCAACTTAAATTCGTCTCCATTGTTGTAACAATGTAACTGTTAAAACAAAGACAAAAATTGGCATGGAAAAACGGTTTTTCAGTCAAACTAACCAAACTGGGTGTGCATTGTTACAACAACGCAGACAAATCATGCTCTTTTTCAATTCCTACTATTTTATATACTTCACACTCTCAAAATATATATATATATTTATATATATATATATATATTGTTCAAATTTTCAATCCTTAATAAAATTCTTTATATTCACCATTCAAAGTAAAAATTGACTTAAACATTTTCTTATATTACTTGATTTAATCTGATACTGATTGTTTTGGCACACCCACACACAAATACGTGCTCTTCATTAACTATTTCAAAAAAGTAGTTTTCGAAATAAAAGTAAAGGTAAGATTTTAATAAGATAATACAAGTAAATAAATCATTTTTAGATTCCTTGATAAATTTAGAAAGAAAAAATACATTCAACATTTTTCATTTGCTCTAATGTAAACATATTGTAAGCAAAATGACCATATGCATTTCGAACAACCTAAAAGTAAATCATTTATTCATTTATTTATTTTCTAAAATTTTTAAATATGTTTTTAGAATACTTTTTGTTTCGGCATCTAGATGCATTTTAGATGATTTTGAATAAAATTTTTCCCTTCTAAAAAAAAAAAAAGTCATATATCGAGTAATATAGCAAGATATTTTTTCATTGGTATCGAAATTCATTTTGTTTGCTAATCATATTTTTTTTCAGAATTTTATAAATTGAACTTAGAAATCTGCTTCGTTTCAAAACATTCAAAATGTGAAAATGACTTTGTTGCTCAAGTGAATCCTTTGATTTAATTCTTTCCAAATTTTCGATTTTTCCTATTTATAAAAACAATTAATTTTCAAAGAATCACACACATTCACTATAAAATGAGCATTAATTTATTTTCAAGGGAGAAAAGTATTAATTCGATTATTGGCAGTAAATTCCTAATTTCGAAAGCAAAAAGATTTTGATTATAACCATGGAACAAATCGTTATATTACAGACACTTGAAAAACTAAGAAGTTTTATAGTTCACTGCCTCCATTGACTAATACGAACTCGTAATCTTGTGTTAAGGATTACACAGTGGTCAAATTGTTTGTCCAAGACTTAAATCTTCTCTCACTCTAACCACGTTCAGAGTTTTCTTGAACAGCGACCTTATTTTCTTTCGTCTTTTTGTCGCGTCGGCGCCTTTTGGACCCCCTACTCCATGGCAGTTTTCCAAAATCCACAGCTCAAGAACAGACTAGGAGGAAAGTAACAACTTAGAGAAGAAATACCGAAAGTCACATTACCCACTGGGAGTGTAAGTGAAAGTGAACAAGTTCAATGAGCTCCGATTTTTATTACTGAAAAAAGAACTCAAGGTAAAAAAAAAACAATAATAAACTACATAAAGGTAAAAGAAACATATATTGACTTCGTATTTCAGGAGTCATCCTCGTCATTTGATCGTGGCTCAAAATCGCATGGTTTATCGCCAATAAACTTCCTGTAGCTTCAGAGTGCGACATGAAACGTATATTAAAATTAAATCAAACACAACTTGTTAAATTATAAGACAAACTCAATGTTAAAAAAATTAAATTAGTTTGATTTTTTAATAAAAGGTGAGATTTTTCTATTTTTTTATCTCATAATATTCACGCCATGCCACTTGGTGCCATAGTAAGTTAGGCGCATGCCTTGTTCGCTCAAGTTTGGGGGTTCAATACCGATCCAAGTTGGTCGATTTTGATGATGTAAAAAATCGGCAGTCTTCATAAAGTACGATTATGCAGTTTGTTAAATATCTCTGCTTGTTTAGGTCGGGTGCTCTCAGCAAAACAAAATTTTTAGTACAATTTTGCATCATCAGAGCTCAGGTGCATCTTTCTGGGGAGGAAGCTGGGCGTCAAAATCACATTTTGGCAATTGGTATACACCTATATGGTACCACACTAAAAAAAATGATACTAGCTCCCGAGAAATGCACTATGTCTGCATTGGCGAAAATACCAATCCGCAGTCCCATTTAAAAGAGAAAATATTCACTCCATAATTTGACTTACTTCTTTCTAAAACAAGAAAACATGGCAGAGTATAATGTTTAATCCCATTTTGCCCCAATTTTTCATTAATCTATCTTGTTATGAATGACTTACAAAAATAAAAACAATCTTTCTTCCATTTAAATATTCATTCAATTCCATCTTTTTTTAAAAAAATTTCTATGCTGAATTTCAAAAGACCCAAATATGTTCATTAAAAGGCCTCCCCATTATGTCCGGAATTTTCTATAGTTTCCTTGTCTTGATCGCAGTTTTTCAGTCTTAACGCCTGGAATGGACCTCGATCGTTAAACGGAAGCAGTTGAAGTGTGCGCTATATTTGCATCGGATGAGAAGGCGAAACGTTATCTAATCGATTTTTAGTAGAATTGTTTTCTAATCAGCGAAATCTTGTTTGCCAAGTTCAATTATCGGCACTGTTTGCTAAAGGATGTGAAAGGCAGATTTTTAAAATGGGATCGATGTCGTTATTATTATCAGTAAAATGAAAAGGACGTATTTTAGAAACATTTTAAAGAACTTTTCAATTTATTACTGAGAAACTGATAATGAACTATTAAATTAACTTGTGAGCTATTGAAATTTAACTACCTGAGATATTTGTATAATGAGTTTTTCAATATTCTTCTTTGTTATTATTTTTTTTTTACAAAATTCATTGGAAGTGTTACAAATGTTAACAATTAGGCATTTTTAAAAGTATTAATTTTTTAATCGAAAAAGAAATGCTTATTCTTTTGTTTAAGTGTGTTCGTTTTGTTTGAGCTTTTATAGTTTGAATGTAAAAAATTTGAAACCTATTTTAATTTCAAACGTGTAGATTACTTGTATTATTGTTTGATTCCGGGGTTTTATTTTTAAAAATATTATGGTAATGTAGAAGGAAGACAAAATATACCTTTATTTTGTCTTCCTCTTAGTTTAATAATATTAGTTTAATAAAATTGTTTCAGCATTTAAAGAAAAAAGGCAACTTCAAATTATTATTGACATACCTCACTTCCCTTGAATTACGTTCCCTTAGAAAAATTAAGATTTGCTTCCCACAATTTTTTTTTTTTTTGTTTAATCAATTCATGCTATAAAACATTCATATTTTCTCTTCAGAGAGAGAAAAATCGTATTCTTTTTAATGGGACTTTTATGTATTTTATTATTAAATGGCTCATTTTCAAATTCTATATGTAAGAAAATACACACACGCATAGTGCAATGTGAAATCTTATTCAAATCGTAATTTCAAATATACGCTTGTCTTAAATGCTTCAGAGTTTGTTGTTTTAGGGAGAGGAATGCTATCAAAAGAGGGGTTTACTTAAAGCTTGCGAATTTTTAATTTATTCAATAAAATAGGGAAGCTACAATCCCTATGATAGTTTCAATATAATGTTTGACCTCCCATGCATGAAATTGAAATACATACGGTGAAAGGACATACTAAGAGTTTCAATTGATTGAAATTTCATATGTTAAGGGGACATGGTACGATTTACACAAAAAATTTTAATTTAATGATTTTCATAATTTTTTTCGTTGCTACCTATGTGTACAAATGATGTAAAACAGATTTTGTGCTTAAAATTTCATAAAACGCTAACCATTTAATTTTTTAAGAAAAAAACTTGAAACTTATTAAATGATTTTAAAATGCTACTCCTCCTACAAAAATTGACGTACATATATGAAATTTAATTTACAAGTACCTCAAACTATGTATAACAAAAGTTAAGAGCATGGGTTTTATGATAACATGATTGGTATTTGTCAATACTTCTTTTTATGAATGTTTTTGAAAAATTCCTTAAAAAATGTGTAAATTCTAAATTCAATTATTTTTTAAAAAATAAGTATGTCTTTGATTGAAAAAAAATGCATACCTTTATTTCATGTACTATTAGCAACAAGTGAAAATATTTCCAAGTATTAGGCACAATAGAGAAAAAGGCCTTAGCATTTAAAATGAAGACAAACTATTTATTTTATTTTTCTGAGGTAAGTCAGCTTAAAGTTTTGATTTGCCATTGGAATGTGAATAAAAACAAATGTAAAAGTTATCAAAACTCTGCGTTTTTTAAACTTAGAGCTTTCAAGTTTTGTGAGTTTGTAGAAAAGTATATAAAAAAATATATTTATGCTAAAAAATTAAATTTGATTTTTTGACCTATTTTTGTTAATTTAATCGTATTGTGTCTCCTTAAACAATCTCACTATTGTTTATACTATAATCAATTGCGTCGCTAATCTCACAACATGAATCAAATTGATTGTTCCAGCTAGAGTTACATACACATATGATTTCTTAATTTCGTTTAAAGCATTCAACTATATTCAGAACCTCTCTTCGAAAGAACATATAAATGACGAAATTAATTTCATTTTTGTAAGTATTTTAATTAAAAATTATATAAAAAAAATTTTCTAAAGAAGTCATTACAAAAAATTTAAATAGAGATAAATTTTTTAGTTGAATTTCTAAAAATTTAACATAATTTCAAAACAAACAAAAGATTGCATTAAAAACTAAGAATTTATGATAATAAATGTTGTGTTTATATTATATATTTAAGTTTGGGAGCTAGATTCTACTATTTGCTAACATATTTTACTATTATTCATTCTACTATTCTAGTTTTCTAACGTATTTTGAATCTAAATAACAATATTAAGGGCTTCTTCAACAAAAAAAATCCAAAGCGATATAAAAATTACTATATTTCTTTTTTGTAAAATTTCGAAAGTAAAGTTTATAGCTAAAACATTTTTTTTTTCAAAAATCCATTTCAGTCGAAACTGGATTTAACTCCTTTTATTAAGTATAGATATTAACTCATAATTTATTTTCTTTTAATATTGTAAAATTTAAAAAAGAACAGTTTCAGAAATTAAAAATTTCAGATACTTTAACAAGTGTCGTAAGCAAAAGAATCGGTATAGAATAGAATTTTGGTCGAAATACCAGTTTTCAACGTAGTTTGGTAACTTTATGTAATATAGGTAAAAAATGAGTTTTCAGCAGAAATGTACTTTAAGTTACGTTTGATTTCCATGTCTTAAAAAGTGTTCTTAAGATTAAGAAAAGTACATGTTCATGAAAAATATAGCAACAAAATATTCAATCAATGATTAATAAAGATTCATCGCAATTCATGGTCTAGTCAACCAGAAAGTAAATAAAAAAGTTTCAAAACATCAAGTATTTTTAATAATTTAAAATAAAAATCAATCCTCTAAAAGATTTTATACTTATTTAGATCTTATATTACACATTTAATATTTCAAATATTTCATGTTCAAATAAATAAAACTTCAAGTTCAAGTATGCAAAATTTTAAAAAAAAATCTCTCTGAGGAAAAAAGTTATTGCAGTTTTTTTTTAATTCTTCCAAAAAAAACAGCTCTTATTATTAAATTGTAAAAGGAACTTTGACAAAAGTTGTTCTTTTAATCTTAAAAAAATTTTAAAATCATAGCTAAGCAAAAGGTATCGAAGCATAGATTTCTCGGGCTTCATAAAACAATAAGCCTTTTGTTGTTCTGTTTTTGGAGTTCATGCCTCATCGATAAGATTCTGTGGACAGATAAAATAGAATGAAAGGTCTTTGAAGCAAAATGGAGAATATCTAAGAAAGCGTGAAGATTGGGTTTATTTTTATCTTTTCTCATCAACTACGCCCGTTTTCTGTTGATCTTTCCTTAACTCAGTGATAATGCTTTATTTTAAAAAATGTATCAAGTATAATTAATTGCATAAGAAAAATACCTGTTCCGTATTTAGAACAAATTTGTTTTGGTATATAGACTTAACATTGAAAATATAACGTATACTTGCTTTTAAATATTCTTTAAAGTTTAATGTATTAAAACTTTAAAATACAAGAGAAAGTACCTGATATAAGATTCTGGCTAAGTATAAAGTATTCGAGAAAGAATTGATTTTTATTTTAAATATACCTGTTTAGTATTTAGAACAAATTTGTTTTGGTATACAGACTTAACATTGAAAATATAACGTATACTTGCTTTTAAATATTCTTTAAAGTTTAATGTATTAAAACTTTAAAATACAAGAGAGAGTACTTGATATGAGATTCTGGCTAAGTATAAAGTATTCGAGAAAGAATTGATTTTTATTTTAAATATCTAAAAATGCTAGATGAGGGGGGGGGGATATTTACCTATGCGAATATTTGCATTGAAAAAGAACATAAAAAACTTGATTTAAGTGTATTTCAACTTACTTCATGGGTTTTTTTTTTTAAAAAAATGCTTTATATAAATTTTGCACAAATGATTTAATGTAAACTAAAATTTTCATGTTAGAGCAATAAATTTAACTAATAATTTATAATTGCATTTTTATTTTTAAAAAAATTCAAAATTTCAGTCACTTTATTTTATTAATAAAATATTAGAATACTTCATATTTAAGCCAAAATTCTCGTGGCAGAAAAGTATTCAATATCATTTAAAAAAGTTTTCGGAAATAAATGTTTATGACTATTTCACAGACAATTTTTATGCAAAACAGTTTTTTTCCCTTCAGGAGAAATGAAATCCCAAAAAACACAACTTTTGTTTCAAAATAAATTAATATAAATAGATTTAGGACATAATACATTTTAATGTTTTCAATGAAGCTGAAGTTTAATAAATGCAAAAATCCAGAAAGTATAAAAAAATATGGCTATGAATAACTTGTTTGCCAGATATTAAGCAGTTTGAAAATTTCTCAATGAAAAAATTCTTGCTTAAATTAGAAGAAAACATTGGGGAACATTTTACTGAAGTAGCTTATGCCGAGACTCCGTAGGGGTTTAATAATTATGTGCACGGTAGTCAATAATGGAATGGAAATACCAACGAGAAAGAAACTTTTCAATAACCTTCTAAGTTTCTAAAGCGGAATGTATTCATTCATTTTTCCTTTCGAAAGTAATAGTTTTATACATCAAGTTTTCCTCATAAAAAATATTAGTATTAATGTAGGTTTCATTAACACCTGCAAATCGACCGCAAAATATATATATTACTGTATATATATTATATATATATATATATATATATATATATATATATATTTCCTCTAATATGGCTACGGTTTGATATTTTTACCTTTGCATATCTAGTACATTCCCCAGGAGCTGGTGTGACTTTTTAGTGCGTTACCATATAAACGATATCAATTGCCAAGAGTAATTTTAAAACCCAGTTTCTCTCCTTCCCAGATAGAGGCACCTGAGCTCTGACGATGCAAAGTTGTACTTAGGAATTTAATTTTGCTGAGAGCACCAATCAACGGTACTCAAGGATTTTTTAACTTGCATAATCATACGACATGGATTGTCGATTCATTTTTCCATTATCGAAAGTACACTAGTTTTATATCATCAAGTTTATCCTCAGTAAAAAAATATTAGTATATTAATGTAGGTTTCATTAACACCTGCAAATCGACCGCAAATATATATATATCGCAAATAATATATATATATATATACAGTAATTGATAAATTTAAGTGGAAACTTAATATTCTCTCTCTCTCTCTCTATATATATATATATATATATATATATTTCCTCTAATAGGGCTACGGGTTGATATTTTTACCTTTGCATATCTAGTACATTCCCCAGGAGCTGGTGTGACTTTTTAGTGCGTTACCATATAAACTATATCAATTGCCAAGAGTAATTTTAAAACCCAGTTTCTCTTCCCAGATAGAGGCACCTGAGCTCTGACGATGCAAAGTTGTACTTAGGAATTTAATTTTGCTGAGAGCACCCAAGTCCAACGGGTACTCAAGGGATTTTTTTACACTCTGCATAATCATACGACAGGGACGTTGTCGATTTTTTGCATCATGAAAATCCACCGACTTGAGCTGGGGTTGAATCTGCAACTTTAGGTACAGAAGGCCAGGGAAAAACCAACAAAGCCCCCCAACCGGCACACACACATTGTATATATATATATATATATAACATGACTGACATGTAAGTACTTTTAAGTTGACGTGTTTGAGATTTATAGGAACAATGAAAAGTGCAGCCATTTAACATATGATACTTTATTCCAATGATTCAGAAAGTCGTTCTGTATCCCCACGTCGTAATTAGAGAGGAGTCTTTTTTTTAAGCGTCGATCGGGATAGAGTGCCGTTCGTCCACGTGTTTTAAGTAAATCAGCCGAAGTTGAAGTTAAAGTACTTATGTGGGTGGTGGGTTGAGTTGTCAGGGCAGGAAGTTTACCCCAACTGACATATAAAAAGCTGGGGATTCATAATATATATATATATATACATAAGATATTTTGTAAGAAATATTTAAAGACGATTTTTATCCTTATCAAAGGAATAAATTCCAAACCCATAAATACAAAAGAATATTTACCACATCTAAGAATAACAACAACAACAACAAAATATATATCCGTAGAAAGAAAACAGCATTTCAAATTTATAAAAATGATTAGTTGATGATTAATTTCACACCACAATAAAAGCTTAATTGAAACAGATTTGGAAAGTTATCAAAACAACATAATTTAGGAAAATATTAATGATTAATTTTAGTATCTCGTAATGTTTTTAAGAGATATCAAATTCCGATACCTAATGAATACAGTTTAAAATTAATCATTTTCTAATAATTGGATTGATAAATTAAATTACATTTGCTTGTAATAAAAACCAGGAGAGAAAATAAAGTTTTTCTGTTTAAATGAATTCTAATAAAATTGCTTTTTTTTTCTTTAAGATGCATTTGTTTTCTGTCTGATATTTGAAAAGAAATACTCCAATGATCGAATTTACTATACGCTGTCGAAAACAACGAACACGTCTTAGGTTTTGTTCTATCTCGAGAAAAATCTATTGGATTATTTTCTTTTTCTTCTCTTTTATTATGTTGTTCAAATTTGACTCCTGACATTTTAGATATACCAAGTACATCTCATTTTCTTTTTTCGAAAATTTTTAGTTAAAACCACTTTTTAAACTTTTCTTTAATTTATTGTTTACTTTCAATTTATTTCAAGAGGAACACCAAGTAGAAGAAGCAAAGAAAATAATTAATGCTTCATAACAAAGAAAGGTGATATTTCCATTTATTTCTTACTTTAAAAAAAATAGAACATTACTTCAATAGAAATACACAAAATTTTAATAATATATCTTGAAGCTAGTATGGCTTTATGGAATAAATAGATGCATTTTGAGCACAAATAGGAATTTTGTACACATAATATTATCATTAACTACAGATTTTTTCATTATTCTCAATTTAAAAAATTTCGCTTTTTAGAATTTAAAATAAATAATACGACAGAAATTTTTAAAATATAAAAGATTTTAAATTGTTAGAATTGTTATTAATGAATTCCATTATTAAGTATTAATGAATTCCATTGACCAGTATATTTTCCAAAAGTAATTCTTTAATTATAAATTAATTTGAAATTTTATTTCTTAAATTCACCTTAAGTATTGCAAATTTATCCAAAAGTCTTACATCTTAGTTTCCATTTGAAAAATCAAATAGTTATTTTCTCATCCGATATATATAACAAAAAATATTTCAACTACTGTTTATTATAATAATCTTATTTTTCAATCTAGATCTTATTAAATTCTTTCCTATTAAATATTCTCATTGCAATGTAATAAATTAAAGCAATTTTAAAAAAAATGTTTTTATTGATGAAAATAAATGAACAATGTTCAGAATTTTTATTTTACCAGAATTCATCAAATGTGTTCTTGGGATTTATATAGTAATGAAAAGCAAAGGGGTTACTGCACTTCTTTTTAATGAAAAAATGCGCGATTGAAATTGTGGTTGCAATGAAATTACTTTACTCACATCATCAAGTATTGAATTTCTGCAAATTCTTATTAATTCTATTCGGAGTACTCTGATTACTTATAAACTCGGATGTAAAAGTTGAAGCTTTTAGGAAAAATTTCAAAAACCTATTAAGGGGCATATCGTGTAAAGTGGGTAAATAAAGATTGACATTTATATTAATTTAAGTAAAATTATAATTGCTTTTAATAGTTCAGAAAAGAATGTGACAAATTCTATTACTTTTTAAGAAAATTATTTCGAAAAAAATATTTATTACACGTCACAGAATTGTTTGTTATGAATATACGTTATTGTTGAGTTTTTGTAAAATTTGGGAACATTCGATTATTTCAGCAACACTTATGATAAAAATAAGGTACTTTTTAAACTCATGCAATATTGCGTCAATAAAGATCAACACATAAATATTATTTTTTTTATATTCCAATATATGATAAAAAAAAGGTCCAATATATGATAAAAAAGGTCCAATATATATGATAAAAAAGGTTCTACAGTTTTTTTTTTAAATAAATTCATCGAACTTATTTTATTGACATTACATTTAAGCAGTTGCAACACAGAGATTATACGAGATAAACCTCGTAATACTGAATCACACTTAATAGACGAGTTGATAACTGAATCTCATTATTTGCAAATCATACTGCTGGGCGAGGGGGGGGGGGCTTTTGAAATCCAATGCCATTTATCTTGCAGCGTTTTCCCCTTGCTTTGCAGAAAGGGTCTTAATGGAAACAGGATTTGAATTCGTGCCTCGACTTGAATATCGTGAGCCAAGAAATGACAATCAGGACTATCTTTGAGCAGACTTTAATATATCCAGGATAAGTTTTTTTTCAAATACTTAAACTACATTACGATATATCAAAAACTAAGTAAATCAATTATTACTACACAGGAATTTTTGTCTGTATTGCAATACTTATGTTTTATTGATACGTATATTTGAACTAAAATCATTTGTTTCTCATTCAGTAACTACTTTAAACATTCAAAGAACTTTAGTTAGTTTTGGAGCTATACCAAATTCAGAACAGTAGCAACATATAATGAGCATTACTGGTGTTTAAACAATAGCATACTCCACGTTATATATATATATGTGTTTACCATCTTCATTTGAATCAATTGAATTTTGAATTCCGGAATAATTTACACGGGGTCCTTGTTTTCTGGCTTATACTTAAATATAATAAATTTAAAAAATTATTTATTATTATAAGAACACGACACATACAAACACACACATGAAAAAACAAATTTACGAAAATAAAGCTTATATTGAAAAATTGCTATTAGCACTTATTCATTATCAGGAACATAAAATGTGGTCCGAAGACGCCCAGGATCTTTAGCACGAAAACCTCGAAGGTCTCTCCTTTGATGTTAAGATTTTTTTTCTTTTCTAGACTCTGAAAGGCCTCGTAGAAAAATTTAAAGATGTGCCATTCCGACTAGATTACTGAATTGTCTCCAACGAAAAACTATACTAGAACATGTATTTCGATCAAAAATATTAATTCAATTTTAATTAGATTTTCGATCAGATGTTTACTGTTTTCTGAAAGGGAAAAAAGGACGTGTTAAAAAAGTCTGCATAAGTAGAAGAGGTAGCCTTAAGATTATTGAGAAACCTTTAAATTGCATAGACATGTGTTTTGGGGAATCAAAGAAGAATATTCAAAATCTTGAGGTCAAAATAGATCTTAATGCATAAAGAGGGGCCATACAATCGAAAATTTAAGAATCACTAATCTAGTTCTATATTAATATTCGTTAATGGCCCTTCCTTTTTATTATTATAATCATTTTTTTCAAACAAAATGATATTATCCACATTCAGAATAATTTTCTTTAAAATAAAAAATTACAATTACTGATTAATGAACTTATGTACTAATTTTCATGAACAAAATTCAAAATTTAACGTTTTTTGAGTTCTATATCTTTTTAAACTGAAAGAGTGTTTTGAAATTTTGAAGACCTTTCTTATAAAAAAGTAAGTACTTTTGATCATAAGATATTTTTATTAAACATTAAAAATGTTTCAAACTAAAATTATATTTGCTCAAGGTAGGCAAAAATAGACTTTTAACTAGTATAATAACATCTGCGTAAATGAAGTAACGAACCCTACTACATAATTTTCCGTTATATGTAAATGCATTTTATTTAAACTAATCTAAGTATGGATATTAATAATGTAATCTCTAAGTAATTTAAATTCAGTGACTTGTTAAGGCAATGAAGATTAGCTAGAGAAATGCTATTATATGCAAATATAGACACATAATTTTAACGATTCAATTTATCGTTGCGTAGTTATATGCTTATTTAAATAAACTGCATGTTGCTTAGATATTAGAAGGTGTAATAAATAAAGATACTAAACAACTATTTATGGTTGAACCATCCCCCCCCCTTTTTTTTTTGTTTCAGCTTCATTAGCAAGTCTTTTTATTTTCTGAATATTCTAATCATGGCATTAAATCCGTGAATGTAACTCAAAACTCCAGAAGTCTAAACATCACTTTTCAGACCTTTTTCCTGTCTGTTATTCTGTGCTGACATTTCCCATTTGTAGATAAAAGTTTCATATTTTTAAAGTTATGAATTGATAGAGAATAGTTAATGTTTGCCCTATCTTTTATATATATGGAAAGTCTTTGAATTGAATTTTAAAATAGATTTTTTTAATTAAAATTTTTTTGATTTCCTTACTTTCTGTCATTTTTTTCGAATTTTTTTCTCATCATTGAGTTGTTACAGGATTGAGTATCGAAGTTGGTTCTAAGGCTACATTTGAAGGTATTACGCTGTTATACAATCATCGTACTTTATTACATATCATTTATAAAAAATGCAATGCAATTCTTAATAATAATAAAAATGTGTATTATTGTAATGTACTTCCAATATTAATTGTCATAAAAATTTTATATAAAAGGTGTATTGCGTATAACACTAGATGAATTAATAAAAAAATATCACATGAGGTGTGACACACAAAAAAATTCAGTCTGTTCCAATAATTCATTGAACTTGCAGAATTAGTTCTTTGTGTGACATTATCACCTTCAGACAGCCTCCTTTAGCATTCACAAACTTCTGCATTCGGTGCTGCTATTGTTGGTAACAGTTCTAGTATGAGGTTTTTGGAAGGCCCTTTTGGCGATTCTCCGTTTTTGCCTAACACCTTTTCTACTAAGGCAGAATGGGTTCCCTTTAAGCAAGATTTAATTGTTGGAAATAAAAGTTCATAGAACCAAATTAAGGGAACAAGGAGGATACCACATCAGAGTAATGTTTTTTCTGGCCAGAAATTGCTTGATTGATAGGACCGTGTGAGCAGGTGCATTGTCCTGGTGCAACAGACATCCACAACTTTGGCCTTCTTTTATTATTTTTTCGCGAAGTCTGTTTAGTACGTCAATGTAGTTGTGCTGATTGACAGTCTGACCAATAAGAATTCATTCAAACATCTCAATTCTATTAATATCGAAGAAAATAATCAAGACTGCCTTGAATTTTGATTTTCACATGGTTCGGGTCTTGGGGATCCTGGACTTCCATTGCATCGACTGGCGCTTACTTTCTGGTTAAAAATCCACGTTAACATTAAAAATGTTTCCGTGGGTGATTTCTTAAGTTTCTCAAGAAACTTGATGCTGATTCGCTGCTCTGTTTTTATATCAGACATTTCTACGGCAGAATGCAGTTGTACGTGTTCTCTCAATGACACAGTACTCCCAAATGAGGCGATCGGTTTCAACGAACTGACCGCGTACTATAGGCCTCCTCTCAAAGTTCGACAATTGTTCGTAGTGTCGACTGTTAGGTCTCCGAAAAATCTGTAGTCCCAATACCGTCCATTCAAGTCGACAGATTTGTTTGAATAACTCTATGGCACGAGCAATCAGGCTTTTAAACTCTCCCAGCTGCGCATCTCAAATGTGCGTAGCGTGTTTACCCTTGCCTCATAGGCAATCATTTACATACTTCTTACCAGACTACATTCCTACCAAGTTTCGTGACAGTAGCCCGATTTTTTCTGGGTGTATATTCACTGGTGTGCAAAAATTAAGGACGAAGTCGAAAAATTAGCATATCAGCTGAACGAAGAGGCAGAGCGGACAGAAAGACCAATCAGGAGATTAAGTGAGTGATGTACGGTAGCACATGCGCAGATATGCAGGTAGACGTAATGGGGAGTGTCTGAGTAGTAAAGCATGTTGTCGCTGTAAGATTAGTATTCTGGCAAAGAGATTGCACACCGTATAGCAGTTAAAATCACACGAGTTGCTGCCTCAGCGAGAAATGGCGAATAATCAATCTGTTAGACGACATCTGGATGCTTTTACCGAGGTCGAAACATTGGGAAGTTGGAGGAAGGTCGCAGTGTGACAAGCGTGGCTGCAGAGTTCGGAATTGCTCGCAGCATCGTTTCATGACTTTGGAGACAATTTCAAACTACAGGAACAGCTATCCGGGGGTTCAGTAGTGGTCATCCACGAGGAACCACACCCGCAGATGACCAGTATATTGCCTTACAGGCCAGAAGAAACAGGCGGAAGACAGCGGGAGAAATCGCTAGACACATGACACAGGCGACTGGACGACCGATATCGCGTTTTACCGTGGCCAGAAGACTGCACGGTGGTGGTCTGTTTGCACGACGCTCTGTACGGTGTGTACCTCTAACGCCTGCCCATCGGAGAAGGCGTTCTCTGTGGTGCCGGGAACACCGGAATTGGAGAGACAATGAATGGGGACGAGTACTCTTTACAGATAAGAGCAGATTCAGTCTGAGTAGCGATTCTCATCGCATACTCATCTGGAGAGAGCGGGGAAGCCACAATCATCCCTCGAACATCATTGAAAGGGACAGGTATGGAGGTGGCGGTGTTCTCGTTTGGGGAGGCATCATGCTTGGTAGTCGTACAGACCTTCACATCTTCGACGCAAGTGCAGTCAACGGAACCCGTTATTGTAACGAGATTCTTCTTCCATATGGGCGTCTTTTTAGAGGCGCTATGGGTCCGCAGTTCCTTTTCATGGACGACTATGCACCATGTCATCGCACAGTAGCTGCCGAACAGCTCTTAGAGAGTGAGGATATTGAACGTATGGATTGGCCGGCACGATCTCCGGATCTCAATCCCATCGAGCATGTATGGGATTTTCTAGGCATACGCTTGGCAGCTCGTACCTTACCACCAGTAACGATTCCGGAGCTTCGAATGGCGCTGCAAGATGAATGGGCAGCAATGCCTCAACAACTCATTGACACCCTCATTCTCAGCATGGGCAGGCGCTGTGAAACCTGCCTAGCAGTCAGGGGAGATCATATCCCCTACTAAAGACCGGATATTTCTTACTGGACACCCATCACAGTGATGTTTCGGCCTTCAGTCGCATTGCGCTCCATGCTACTTTTTCAATAAAGCTTCTTTTTATCCTCTGATTTCTCTTTTAGTAAGTGTTGCTTACATTACTCATGTCCTTACGTATTGGGATCTTACGGTATTAAATGTGTTGATTTGGAATGCTTTTGTACAAAGTTATATTGAAAAAACCGTCTCGTCCTTAATTTTTTGCACACCAGTGTATATTTTTTATCACAGAGTGTATTTTGTAAAGTACTAAAAATATTTAATTTTCAGGTACCTTATTAATTCCCTTTAACTTTGTAAGACTGTTTGTTAAAATTTGTATTATAGTTTTTCCAATTTTAATGTCAATGTTTTGGCCTGTAATCGTTTATCTTGCGCGCCTATTCCGTTTATCATTTTCCACACTATCCCTTCCCTGTGGAAACCGCTTCTGCCATTTAAACCTACGTGCACGAAACAAAGTTTCATCTCCATAAGCCTCGGTTAACTTTTGAAATGTTTCCGTGACTGATTTCTTAAGTTTCACAAGAAAATTGATGTTGATTCATCAATTACATTACATTAGACATTTTTATTACATTAGATCGTCATTACATTGGACATTTTTCCGGCAGAATGTAGTTGCACGTGTTCACTCAATGAAGCAGTTCTCCCAACTGGTGTGTTCGGTCAAGTCGAAACAGAACACAAAGATAGAGGAGGTGTATGAAATGACGTCATCAAAGCAGTTGTTGCCAACTTCACTCTTTTTCTACACACTTAGTCTCGTTTCTTTGTGTCACAACCTTGTATTTTTGTGTGAAACTATGCTATACTAGACCAACAGCTAAAACAATATTTCTTAATTTAACACAACTTTTATTTTAAAAATATAAACATATTACAAATATAAACACGAAAAATTATGTCCGCATTCAATTTAAGTTTATTTTGCTATATTTATTTTTGATTATTGTTCACTACAATGAGATACGAGATTACACTACGATGTGATAAATTTTTTGACTCAAAATATATCATTTCGGAATTCATTTCTTCATTAAGATTATTATATCTTCTGCCGTCTTTAAAAAATCTGTTATTATAGTCTGCTTGCTGGCTCTTGCAAGTTTGTAGTAAGCCTCAGTTTAAACAGATAAGCAATTCTTCTACTCCTTTTTGAATTTTCGGGGTCTTTCAGCGCTAGAATTTTCAGTCAAGAAAAAGGATTCAAAACTTTTATCTACGGTAAATCTTTTCCTTAATATTTTGAGAATAAAACTAGTAATTTCGTAATTTTCATCAGAGCGATCGTCTCCAGAATTGGTTTAACTGACGTTTTTGAAAGTTCTACCCTCTAAATCCCCTTCGTCGATTTCTTCTTCAGCCAATAAATTTCGGATATTTTCAATAGCTATATTCATAAAGCCTTCACCTCCGATCGATTCAGAAAGTTCTATAGCATCTCCTAAATCCTATATTTTCTGGAGATTCAAGCAAACTTCATGTTGACGTTAACTATGTTTTCCTTCAACACGAATTCAGAGGAAATTTCTTAAAATTGTTAAAAAAATTATGTGATTCCAATACAAAATTTATTAGAAAATTCCTTCCAAACTTTTATATTCATCATTTAATTTAGAATCAATAGTGTCTAAAATTAATTTGAATTATTTTCTTCTGTAGTACATTCTTAAAAGTATAAAATATATCTTGTTCTAAAAGTTGGATCAATGAAGCTGTATTCTGTAATAAAAAATTCTATTGTAACATTGGGATGCGAGATAAATTATGTGGTCAACTTGGAGGAATTTGGTAGTAAGTTTTTGAAAAATATTTTCCTCTGAAATATTTATATAAACTGTTTTTTTTAAAGTTAACTATTTATGCTGCTTCTTGAATAACTAGAGATCATTCGCTGACTTTTAAGTATGCGTACATTACAGTTCTAGAGAAAAAAAGGAAAAGGTCATGTAAGCAAAATGATAACATTATGCTATTCATAATTAAATAAAATCGTATCGATTTGTTAAGAATAAGATCAAAGAGCTTTCAAAAAATTTATTTACTTTTCTTTGATATTCTGAAAGCATTCATTACTATTACGTTAAATTCTTCAATTCCTGCCAATTAAAATGGCAATGATACCATTTAGTTAGCGACTTTAGATATATCCTAATCAAATATAGTTAAATTATTACTGATAAATAAAGTACCCAAGTGAAGAAAACTAAACAAAACAAAATAATTTTTTTTAATAATTCGGGAGATTGTGTGAGTTACAGTAAGATAAAACTTCTTAGTTAAATATTTTAAAAACTAGGGAAAATATTCTAAAATCGACAAAAACAATAAAAGGGGTTGGACTACATATAAAAAACCATATTTATATGAGTTTAATTACCTTAAGGCGATATGGTATCATCTTCACAATTTTTTTAAATTTTAATATTTGATATTTGTTTTTAATTGTATTTTATAAAAATTAATATTTAATAATAATTCCATACAAAAAAATTTTAATTTGTTGCAAAATGTTTGTAAAATTTAAATTTTTTGAACTTTTTAAATTCCTAAGGCTTTTTTAAGTATATCTCTTTTCTTTCAAATTTTTTTTCCAAGTACCATATAATATGCTACATAAAACTGTGCATCGTTTTATTTCTGCTACTGCTCTTTAATTTTTTATTAATTTTTTTATAGTTGAACTTCCAAAAATTCTAAAAAAAAACATTAATTTGATTTTGAAATTTTTTAGAAAAAGTACTAAACATGTTAGAGCTAGTTCCACGCGCAGTTTTACAAAACATGCATAAAAAATTTGAAACCCATAATTCAATTATCAAAAAAGCCTTAGGGTTTTGAATAATAGTATATGCACAAAAATTCAACATGGAGAAAAATGAGAGTTTGAAGTTTTCATTCTATGAATAGCGTGATATAATATTTATCGAATAATCCGAAACTTTTATGAAATGTTAATTAGCTTATTTAAAACTACTTACCATAAAAAAATTGCACAAATGTAGAACAATTAAACAGTATACTGCTATAATGAATACATAGAAGAAAACGAATGAAAGATCAATATTTCATAAAGCTTTATCTTAATAATTATAATAAAAAATAAATACACACACTTCAGAGCTAATTCCATGCTCAGAGCTAATGCACGACATGTACAAAAGATGTTTATGCCTTTATTTTTTATTTCCATGATTTTAAAAGCCTTCGCATGTTAAATATTTTACACGAATAAAAGCAAAATCAAATAGCAATGTATAGGTAAAATATATCTAAATGTAAGAACTGCATATGTGCATTTGTTTGAATAAATATCTTAGAATATTTTAATAATAAAAGTGTTGAATTTCACACACACATGGGATATATATATATATATATCACCAAAAACAAATATATAAAATGGGAGAGTTTTTCTATTCTTGTGAATTAGACTTTTAATTATCTGAGTTATCAAAATGAAATTTAGTATTTGTGCTTTGGGAGAATCCGTTTTGAAGTTTTAATTTCATTAATAATAATATCATAAAAAGCACGCGAAACTTTTAAATCTTGACCAATCCATTTGCTCTTCCCAATAAACAATTCACAAACTAGAATTTTTGCATGAATTGCACAATTCTTTCTTGAAATGATTTGTTACTGCTTATATAATGTCAGTCTCATTTACGCGCGGTAGAAAAGCAATTAATTCATTTTTTATCAAGCTCTTTTTTTAGCAGATAATCTGAAATGGTGGCGTGGTAGTGTCTGTCCAGCATCAAATATTGTTCCATAACTTGATAAAAAAAAGCAGGTAAAGCTTTGAAATTTTGTAGGCATGTTTATAAAGAATCGAGGTATCAAACAAGCCAATAAAAAAAATTTCCGAAAGTTTAATGATTTTTAGGGTACCATAATGCCTTAAAATCTTATCTCCTTTGAATGAAAAATAAGAAGAGTAATATTCCGAAAATATTATACAGTAGAGTACATAAGCCATATTTGTAGCATTTAATTTATGTTACTCTCAAATTAATAAATTTCAAACGTGTCTTTTTATAAAAAGAATACAAGTTACAGTTTTTTTATTCCAAATTACTTAACAACTTTCAAAAATATTTGATTGAGATTAATAAGAACCAGTTTGATTGAAGGCCATACAAGGATTCTGGGGCTCGAAATTTCTATTTAAATGTCAATCGATGAAACACAATCGAATGCCGAAGACAACAGTTCAGTTAGATCATACTTTCCTAACTTCTAAACCCACTATTTTATTCTAAATATTAATTTAGATTTCTTTGATTTTTAAAAAATAACATAAAAAATATGAATTCTTTAAACTATTTATAAAACATTTTTTTTAATTTTGTGATTAAATTTTATTTTATTTCATTTGAAAATATTAAGCGATGTTCGAATATTAAACTTCATTTAAAAGTAACTGAATCTATCAGAACAATGTATTTTTATCAAAAGATTATGAATTAAAAAATAATTGATGGGAAGATATACTCATTCAAATACGAAATATCATTTAAAATTAATAAAAAATTTTACAACACAAATAATTTAATAATTTATAATATATTATGCGTGTGCCCCCAGCAGTTCTATTCAAATATTTTATTTGACAAGATAAATAAAAGTCGAATAAAATAGGCTTGCTTCATATAAGACTATTATTTGCCTTCAAAAATCATAAATATCCAATTCAGACTTTTTGGAAGCTCTGAAAAGGATTTGTTTCTTATTTCAAGCATGTAACACCTTAGATACTGTTTTAATATTACCCACCAAAACCTTGAGTGTATAAAAAACATCCACTTGCTTTTTGCGTGAATTATTAAATACAAATCTTTTTTTTGTTGCAAGGAAGGAAAAGTGTCAGAAATTAGGCTATCGAATACATAGATAATAGAGATAGTTGTCTCGAGAAGGAAGCATTATGTTGAAAAATTTGATCTTAAATGGGAGGGGGGAACATGAAATTGGGCGCAGCTCTCTTTTTTCCTTAACAAATTTGACAGCACTCAGTTGAGCGAATTTAGGATATTATAAGAAGCTTCCTGAAGTATAATAAAACATTTTTGAAGAAAAGAGGCGCTTATTGTAATATAAACTCCACAAAAGGCACCTCATCACGTATTCTTTAAACACTGAAATTGGAAATTTATATGTATATATATATATATATATATATATATATATTACAAAAATGTACAAAAAATAGTTATAAAACTAAGATAACTATAGTCATGATAGAATAATCTTAGCCAGAGTAGTACTAGAGCACACTCCTGGCGTTAGTAACCAGGATTGCAGGTTTAAACAAAGTTTTTCGGCCAGCCAACCTTCACCTGAATTTGCCAATACTCTGGGCCATAGGGAAAGCAAGAAATTTCTAGAGAAATTTAACTATTATTATAAATAAAACCATAATCTATTAATGTAAAACGATAATATTATAGCCTATAATAATTACTAAAATATTTTAAAATCAAAGTTAAAACAATTAGATAAAGACTTACCACGTGAGTACAGCAAAAAACATTTTCCCGGGCAATAGAAAGGTCAATAACAGTAACGCTTAAAATTATTAAGTTTTGATAAAATAACATTAAGACTATATATATACACATTTAAAAACTCTAAATTTTGTTTTAAAATTTATAGAAAATAAAAGTACTACCCAGACATATACAATTAATTTTAAATAAAACGTAATATTGTTAATTTACTTAGCTTGAGGCGCCATCTATCGATTAACTATACAACTAATAACATATTTTTCATTTAACTGTCAGATAACATTTTATAAAGTTAGGAGAATATCCATGTTCCATACAATGTTTAATAAAGTTATTAAAATTTAAATATATATTAAATTTATCACTAACTAATACGTTATTACGATAAATATAATTGAAAATAATATTTATATATATAGATAGATAGATAAATTCGAATTCCAGAAAGGCACTTTAAGAATGTTAAAATTACAATCATCTATTTTATCATAAATATTGCTATGTAATTTTTCGTCCTTAATATACAATGATACATCCAAGTAATTAGTTTTAACTGGATTACTATTAACTTTTATTACGTTTAAATAATTCTGATAAAAAGTAATATTGGGGTTAACATTATTATTTTTACCAAAAATAATTAGTTCATCTATGTATCTAAAAATGTAACAATCATTATTAATAATATAATTATATTCGCAAAAGTGTAAATATAAATTAGCCAAACTATTGCTAGCAGAGCCAAACTATTGAGGCAAACCTTTGGTTTGTTTATACAGAGAACCATTAAACTTAATGTAGTTTTCTTTTAAGCCTAAATCTATGAGAGTTCTAAATTTTCGTAAATTAATATTAAGGTTATAATTACTATGATTTTCTAAAATTACCCTAATTATATCATTGATATCAATAGAATTAAAAAGATCTGCAGAGTCATAATTATGAACTGAAAAAATATTTTTATTTTTAAAAAATTCTATAATACCTTTACTATTTTTAATTATAGCTTTATTACATTGCTTATTGATGAATTTTTGTATAATATTATGCAGCATTTTACCTGCAGTAGTATATATATATATTCTAATACATTTAAATTTGAAACCCTGCAATAAAACAACACTTGTACATACGTATAAAATTATTTTAAAGTATTTTTAAAAAGTACACATTATATACAGTATAAATATCGAACAGAAGTTAAAATTTCTGTATTAAAAGAATACATTCTGTACATAATTAATTTTTAAGACGACAAATCTGTCATCTTTTTTTTGTTTTATGGCATTCAATCTAACTTTCTTAATAGATATTTCTAGAATAAATGAAAATTGAAAAACGTCCGCATCAATAAGATTTTGAAGGGAAAAGTTGCGTAGTTTGTCTAGTGACACTGTAGCTTCTGTCAGAGTTATCAAGTCAACTCCGATGATCATCAAAGCAGCTACGTTACAAGGGAGACAAGCAGAGACAATACAACTCAATACGTGTAAGCTCCAACCTGTTTACTACAGGACTCTACATGACAGTAAGTGTATGAATTGTCTAGAGTTTTATTAGATCACTTCGAATTATCACGTGCTGTATTCTGGCCAGCCACAGATTTTACTTCGAAATATTGAGCGTACTAAACGTATTGTTTTAGTTCGAAATATCAAGCGTTTTTCTAGGGACTGAACATGTACTTCGAATTAGCGAGAGTCGACTATGTATATATATATATAGTCAAAATTATCTACTGATGAAGAGAGATGAATAATCAATAATCATCCAAACTGAAAAAATTGAAATTGCAAGATAAACCAGACATAGGATTTTAGAAAGGATGTATTAGAAATTTAAAAGAAAAATAGAATTTGAATACATAAAAATATGGACACAACAATATTATAAACATTGATGACTTAGGACAGATCTTATATATAAAATAATTTATATAAATGTTGGGTTGAACATGTTTTGAGGCCAGCCAACCTTCCCCCTTTCTGTTAATAATACTGAGCAAAAACCTATTGAAAATAATGGATAAAATACCGAAATCCATTACACAAAAAAAAAGGCAACTTACCTAAAAAGTGCATTCAAAAATGCAGAGCCCGTGCTAAATCTGAGTACAATGAATAAGTTATTGACAGATTCTAGACACAAATGCAAATTTAAAGCATGTCAATGGAGGAATAGTAGCACTTAGCAAAAGTATGAAAAGAATAGAAATAAAAATTAAAAAATGTGTATATATACTACCATTACTTTAGGGATATTAGGAATATAAAAGTATTTAAAATAAATTAATACGGTTAAAATAAACTAAGAGAATAAGTAATTTTATCAGAATATGGAGGTAACTACATCTATCTAGGAAAAATGAAAAATTTATAATAATAAAGTATTAATATTCTAACGAATTTAAATCTATACTATTTAGAATTTTTTTATTCATATAACTATTAATAAAATTAATTGGGTATTTTTGAACTAAGCAATATTTAGTGAAATGTTTATAGTTTTTTTTTCTGATTTTTTGAAACACAAGAAATTTATTGCGTTTATATATTACGTATATTTACGTATATTTATTGCGTTTATATTTTACGTATATTTATATTTATTGCGTATAAATATATATACATATATATATGCTTGTGTGTGTGTGAAACGGTAATAAATTTCCTTCGGAATTTGCGCTGCAGAATTGAACTCTATAAATGTAATTTTATATAATTTGGAGAGAATATGGATTTATTTTTTCAAACTTAAAAAACACGAGATTGGAATTTTTCTGTTTTATAAGTACAAAACTTCAACTAACGTGTGGTCAATTTTTAATAGGGTTTTGATTTTTATTGCGTTTTAATGTAATTTTATTTAGCATTAAAATATCAACAAGATCTGTTGAAATGGGTGAATAGTTATATGTTAAAGACAATATTTTTAATACTATATGTTTTCACATAACAATAAAATTAATGCATAGTTAAAGAGCTAGAAGAGTTTTTGTAGTTTTTGATATTCAGCTGATACTAAGAATAAAAAGTTATTGAACGAAATGATAAATAAAAACAGTAATATTTTGATTTTTGAATATTTCAAAATGAATAAAGAAAAAAGTTCTCAGAAAATTTCCTTGTATCTCTGTTTTAATTTATCCGTTTTTATCTCTGTATCTCGATAAAAAAGTTTTCCATGATAAGTTAATAAATTTATTTATTTATCTCTCACGAGAACAATAATAAAAAGGTAGTAATTCCGGTTCAATATTATGGTGACAAATTGGGAATAAGACGCTATATTCAGTTCAAAAAGCTCCTTCAAGCTCAAAGTTTAACACATTACATCATAAATGCGTATTTCAAAAATTGAAGGAGCACGTTTATATTATTTGCGATCGAACCAAGCACAATTGAAAACAGAATATAAGCAAGGATTGATAGACCAGATACAAAACTACATATAAAAACAAATTTATATATAAAAAATTTTCATGATGCTGTAATAAGTTCATTTTAACATAAGGTCTAGTTGGTAAAAATGGGTAGTAAAAAGTTGAATTTAACAGAATAAATGCGGAGAGGAAGACTTGAAATTTATTTTTCCCCCTTCTTACAATATATTGTAAGAAAATAGAACTACACACACAACATAATACATGAAAATTACAGTTTTATATTTTGGGCAATGAGTATGAACAGTTGTATAATTTGTACAATGAGGGATGGCCCACCATCGAACAGACAAGGGGTGAAGTACCCTAGTCATCCTAGGGGGAAGTACCCTCCCCCCTAGTATAAATAATATTTTTTTAAGATAAAGAGTTGGTAACAAAATAAGTAATCAAACTTATTTTAAAAACGAATCATGGAGCAGTTTTGCTGAAAAATATAAGACAATATATATATATTTATTGCACATGAATTAATTCCAAATGTGTAACACCTGTCGGTTCCTACTTACATCTGAAACCCCTTGTCTATCTCCAGACCCGGCTAGGTGTGTGGGAGAAACTGAATGATCAACAGACATGATTTCAATCTAATTAATTTATTGTTACCAAAATATCAATCAGACACAATAACAATCTAATTAAGATAGGCGATCAAATAGTAGAGCGCGGAGGTGAGATTCAATAACACGGGGATAATACTATGGACCCTCAACTGAATCTACGATAACACAACTCTATACGATAACACTACGATTAACTCGAAAACTCTTTGCTAACTCCTACCTGCCAACTCCAACTTGCTAACTCTCAAACTCGCGAAAACAGAATTTATATAATATACTTCATTTACATAATCACGCTTGCTTGGTCGGCGAAAGTTGGTTGAATAAAAATATTTTTACCCAGAAGAGTCCCGAAGGTATTAATATAGTCGCGGATAGATCCGTCACAAATGTATCTCAGTATTATTAAAAATTGACATATTAATCCAGTTATAATTTGAAATACTGAATTAAAATTACTTTTTCGGTATATTTTGCCATTGCTTTTGAATTCATGTTCCTTTTCTAATAATTCATAGATTGGGATATAAACATAATCATGATAAACAAAACTGATACTCGATATCTTAAAAGAAAGCAAGAAAGAATGCAAACAATTTTCTCTCTAAAGTATTTTTCGGCAGTTACACTTGTTTTCTATTTTTAAAAATAGAGAGTTTTGAAGTATTTAATTTATTTATATACTAAATTATTTTTACGTAATTAGAATTTTAACATGCTAAAATTAGAATATATGCACGTTATTTTTATAGGTTTTTCATTAAATTAGTGAGAGACATTTTAAAGGGGAAAAAACAAATTTTAGTCATTTATTCTTCAGTTTTTTTTTTAATTCTATAAATAAGTTTTGAAAGAACTTATTAATTTAAGAAATTTCCTAAAACTATTCATTTTCGTTTATTTTTAGCATCTTAATAAATTCTTGCCGTTTTTTAATCAAAATCTTTTAGTTAGTCTCTCGCTAAATGAAATGCGTCAGATAGTCTTTGTTTGATAATAATGAATTTTTCTCTTTTGCATAGTATAATTAAAAAACGTAACCATTTCAATATCAATATAATTTTTAAATAATTACATATTTATTGAGCTAGAACAAATTCTCTTTAGGGGGCCTGTAGGCGGAAAATTAAAATACTCAAGACAAATTTCATTTACTTTTTACCAAAACGAAATAGATGTTATATCTCTATTTTTAATAAGATTTATTCTATAGATAGTAATTTGATTGTGAACTTAGCCTATATTTGAAATTAGATTATATTAACCGAGTCTGTGGAATCAAATAGGGAAATAAGGACTTGTAAGCTCATAAAGTTAGAAAATGAATACAAATCTCTTTAAATTATGTTAATAGAAATCTTTTAATTGAAATTTCCATTTTGCTTTTTTCTTTTGTACCAAAAATATTCTTTCAACTTTTTTAAATGAGACACCAAATTCGTAACAAAATTTATAAAACTTAAACAATGAAAAAGAAAAGGTTTCTTTTAAAGTGTAAACTATGAATTTTGATTTTTGCCCCTTTTAATGAAAACCAAAAGCAAGTCTTTCATATTATTTTTCTGAATTAATTCTAATAAATTTCTTCTCAAAATAAAAGATATTATTTATTAATTTAATAATAATAGAGATCAAAAATCGATAAATCAAATTTTAACATGACTTTCTACAGATATTATTTTAATTTTTATCTAAAATTTAATGAAATGAAACAATACTATCATATCAATCTACTATATTAAAGTAACATCCCATTCCCTTAAAATTAAAATAAACTTAGTAAAAAATAACAGTATATATAAAATTCATTTTTTCATGAAATGTAATCAGTATATATCATCTTTCTTTCGTTTTTTAAAAGTTAATTTAATGTTGTAGATTCGAGTAACATAGATTCGAGAAATTTAATTAACTTTTATCTTCGTGTATCCCCTAAAAAAATTCTTGTATTTTTGAAGCTAAAAATTATATTTAGAAATTAAACAATAGAAATAATTACATTATTCAAAATCTTGTTCTTGGAAATTATAATTGCTAAGTTTGTAAGATTTATAAGTTCTTCTTTTAGACTGACTCCTTTACAAAAAATCGAAACAATTCTTTAGAATTTTTTAAAAATCCTTATAAGTTCTTTTATTATTCTTTCCAAATAGATTTAAAAAAGGCTTCTATATGTTAATTACATTCTTCAAAAAAGCGTAAAATATAAGCATTAATTAACCGCTGATTTAAGCTAAACATTTAATTAAAAACTCAACTGCTTAATACTTGAGGTCTTAACACTATTTGTATAAGACATTGAACTCGCCTTAAAAGATAAATTTCCATTAAAAATGCAATGCAACTACAATTCAAAACTTTGAACTCATTAAAAGTACATACAAATAGTTGCTTATGCTTCCAATCTTTTTTCATTCATTTCCGATCATTTGACATTTTTAGGAGATTAAAGATCCTTTTAACGAATTTCCTCTTTTCTGCAAACAGTTTTTAATGAATTAATTGGTTTAAGGAGAATTTATCTATTTATGCGGAGTAAATGTGTTTTCGGATATTTAATATTTAAAGGCAGTTAAAAAGCTTTTTGCGGATGAATAGCATTCAGTATAAATTATATCCATTTTATATACAGTTTATGAAATATTAGAGATGCAGATGACTTACCATGCTGCTAAATGTTATATATATTAACTGCGTATATATTTTTTAAATCTCCAAAAGTTTGATCTCTACGAGAGCGTTCGTAGAGGTGGCAGGTTTAATTACAAGATTAGGATTTCTTTTTTGAAAATAATTTATTTAGAATCAAAAACATGATAAAACTTTTACTCGAGTAAAGTGAAAGTAAAAAATATACTTGTAATAAAAAATATTGAAAGGAAATAATACATTCAAACCCGATCTCATGGATACACATATCTCTCGAACTAATCGCAAGAACATGCGAAGTGTGACACACAAAAAAACGAGACTAAGTGTGTAGCTTGAAAAAAAAGTGAAATTGGCAACAACTATTTCGGTGACGTCATTCCACACACCCTATCCATGCAGCCAGTTTTGATTTGACTAATTACACCAGTTGAGAGTACTGTGTCATTGAGTGAACACGTGTAGCTGCATTCTGCCGATAAAATGTCTTATATAAAAATCGAACAGGGAATCAACATCAAGTTTCTTGTGAAACTTAAGAAATCAGCCTCGGAATCATTTCTAATGTTTAACGAGGCTTATGGAGATGAAACTTTGTCTCGTGCACGAGGGTTTGAATGGCATAAGCAGTTATTCAAAGGGAAGGGACAGTGAGGAAAATGGTGAACGGGCTGAGTACCCATGATCATCAATTGAAGACTAAAACTTTGGCATGGAAATTGAAAAACTTTAATACAATTTTTTACAAATTCTCTAAAAAATTTACAGGAAGTTAATAAGGTGCCTAAAAGTTAAATATTTTTAATACTTTACAAAATACACTCTGTCGCAAAAAAATATGCACTCAGAAGAAATCGGGCTACTGTCACGAAACTTGACAGGAATGTAGTCTGATAAGAGATATACAAATGATTAAAATTTTGACGGCTATGAGACAAGGGTAAGCACGCTATGCACATTTGAGATGCGCAGCTGGGAGAGTTTAAGAGCCTGATTGCTCGGGTCATAGGCTTGTTCAAACAAATCTATCGACTTGAATGGACGGTATTGGGATTACAGATTCCTCAAAGACCTAACAAGCGACAATACAAGCAATTGTCAGACTTTGAGAGGGGGCATATAGTACGTCTCAGAGAATCAAGTTGTTTGAACAGGTATATCGGCTACCACTTGGATCAACACCACTCGGTGTTTACAACAATGGATCACGAAAGGAATAGTCTAACGTGGCAGAAGGTCAGGGAGTCTCAGGAACACAAATGCATGCAATGATTGTTCGATGTTATTTACCATCTACCGGGCATCCAGTGGTATCAAGGGAACCATTCGCAGATGACTGGTTGACGCAGGTATAAGGAGCTGGCGACCATTAAGACGCCTACCACTGACTATATATCATAGGCAATGTCAATTGGATTTTTGAAGACATAGGTCAAGCTAAAGTGTGACCGACTGGATGCATGAATCCTGATTCATTTTTAGTGCTTTTGACCAGCTCTTACGCTTGCGGAGGCGGCCAGGTCACCGGTCCGATCCAATATTTGCTGTCGAGAGGCATACAGCGATTACACAAGATGTGAAAGTGTGAAGAATGACTTTTTTGGACATGTGATCACCTCTAGTCGTCCTTCAACGCACTGTGACGACACGCTGTAACATTGACGAGATTCTAAAGCCTGCTGTACTGCCTATGGTATCAAGTCACCCAAGTGCCATTTATCAGCAAGACAACGCTCATCAACATACTGCGTGACTGTCTCAAAAATGTCGTCGAGGATATGACGTACTCTCGTGGCCAACCAGGTCTCCAGACCTATCACCAAAAAAACTGGTTTGAGACATTCTTAGAAGGCAATTGCAGCCGTCCCCGAATACTTATGAACTAACTGCCCAAAATGCAACGATCATGCCATGATCTTCCACAGGTGGTCATATGTGATCTTATTGATACGATTGTTTCGTCTTGTATAGTTGCAAAAGGGGGATATACTGCCTACTGCAGTGCTTCTAAAAGTTTCAGTATTTACGACCCAATCTTCAATCGTAATTTTCATCGCAGCCCCCCCCCCATGCAATAAGACTGTATTTAATTCAATAACACTATACTTTGGCGCTAAAGCAACAATACGAATTTTTGTTAAGTGCCACCGGCGTATATAAACGTCTCGCTCAGCCAAAGCATTAAATGCGGTACGTATATATGTACGTCTTTCCGAAGTAAGATCTTTTCTGTGTACTGCTATCCATAAAATTATTCCGAAGTCTTTGGAATGCAATACAAGAACCTTGACAATGTGTTTGTAAAAGAGATTTATTCATTTCAGAAGATTTGTTTATTTATTCCCCCCCCCCCAATACATCACATAAGCGCACCAACGTGGGAACGGTGGCATCTGGGCTCAAATTGCGCAACTTTTTATCTGCAGTTAGGGATTAATTATAAACTTTTCAAATTTTCATGATGTGCTCATTTATGTAAATAATTTTATATCTGACGAGCCCATGGAATCATTGGCAAATATTAATGTTATTCTGTATTGTTAAATTAATTACAAAATAAAGTGATACATTTATAAGTGTATTATACAGAGTAAATGTATATATTTTTTTACTATGCCAATATATTTTGTTTTTTTTTTACTTTTAGTAAATTGATAGTTTTTAAATAACCCTTTGTCTCTGACTTTTCAATATACTCGCGCCCCCCTCTAGGGGGGCGTCCCATTGTTTGAGAAACACTGGCCTAATTTGTAACCTTCTTCGTGCCTTTTTTTCTTAGTAAAAGTAAACTTAGTAAACTTCTGAATTTGTAATCATTTGCTTATCTCCTCATGCACTCTATACATGATAAGTTTCGTGGTAGTAACTCTTTTACTTCTGGGTGAATATATTTTTTGTGACAGAGTATATATCCGATTGATTATGAATTACGAAAACATTACTAATATTTTTAGGGAATTTTAAGTACATTGCCACTTAAAATCACAAATGATTGTAAGCGTTCTAAGAAAAATAATTGTAGGTTTAAGAAGTATAAATTCATAAAAAAATAAAAAATAAAGTGATTCTTCATAATTAAAATTATTGAAAACTATAAAAATGTACACACACACACACATATTATATAAGAGGAAAGTGACTCATTCAATCATTCATCACAAAATCCCCGGAACTATTAAACTTACAGCCGATATTTGAGACAGATCCGCTAAGCACGGTTTTTGTGGAACAAGGGAGATTGAGGGGCATTATAATGAAAAATTTCTGCTTTTGTAGTATTACACCCACAGACATGAAATTTGGTAAACATGTTTTTTTTTAGTAGAGATCCGCTATGAACCAGTTATGCACAAAACTGCTCTGAAGAGTTTTGCGGGACATCATTAAGGTGTTACATATACAAAAAAAAATTCGCGTTTTTGAACAATTAGGTTCAAAGACTTGAAGTTTCACCTGCATGTTTCTTTTGAGGAGTAGATTAGACGAAATGAGGTTTGTCGAAATCGACTTGAAGGAGGCTACTGGGGCGTTAATGATAAGTGTACTTTTGTTGCAGAAATTTCTGTCCTTTTAAATCAAATGGCAAGGCCTGTAAGAATATTTTAAGATTTTATCAAAATAAATTTTAATACCAGGAGTTAACCAGAGTATTGTTAACTCTTGGGAGTATAATTTTAATACCAGTAGTTAAGTCCTGGTATTCTCAAACTTTCAATATTTTCTACCCAATATTCAATCGTACATTTCATTGCGCCCCTCCTCGATACAACAACAATATATTGAATTCAATAATACTATATTTTGATGCTAAAGCTACTAAACGACTTTAACCTCTTAAATACAATCGGCGTATATGAACGTCTCACTCAGCCAAAGCATTCCTATCCCCAAACGTAAATATTCGTCTTCCCGAAGTATGATCTTTTTTGTGCACTGCTAATCATGAAATTATTCCAAAGGCCTTGTAATTAAATAAAAAGACCTTGATAGTGTGTTTGCGAAGGATTTACTTATTTCAGAGGATTTGCTCATTTACTTCTTTTCTCCCCCCCCCCCCAATACATCACGTACGCACGCCTACTTGGAAAACTCTGGCATTGGGAAGCGAATCAAGTACCTTTTAATTGGCAGTTAAAGTAATAATTATAAAACGTACAAATTTTCAATATAAGTGTTAATTTTGTATATAATTTTGCATACGACAAGCCTATAGGGTCAATAGGGTTAAACATGTTCTTAATAAAATACATTGTGCGGTCCTGGTGCATTTTTAAGTGTTTTTATCAGTGAAAATATGTATTCATTTCTTATTACGTCAAAATGTATTTTGTTTGTTTACTTTCAGTAAATTAATAATTTTTTAATAATCTTTTGTTTTCGCCTTTTCAATATGTTTGCACCCCCCCCCGTAGAGTTATCGCGCCCCCTAGGGGGTTGGGGGTGCTCCACAGTTTGAGAAACGCTAGTTAGATAAAAATAACTTAAAAAGAATGTGTAGTTTTGTTATGTCATGAAATACTAAGCAAAGAAAGCGAGTAATGCCTAGTGTATAACATAAACACGAGTATAAAAATACTCGTGTTTAAAATACAAAATAGAAACCGTTTTCAAACAGCATGGAGAATGAAATGTATATGAAGCAATAATTAATAAGTAGTAATGTGGATAGGTACATTGTTTTCAGATCAAACTCTTAAATACTTTCACGACAAAACGATGAAAAAAGAAGATTTACTAAATTTCAGAAGAAATATTCGAATTTTATCATCTATTAAAATAATTATTTCTCTTCCCATTAGTTATTTTTTAGCAAGTTTTCTTATCATTATTTGTATAGTTCGCTCCTTTTCAACGACAAAAATAAAAATTTATGTTCCGAATTGTTTTAAATATTCTTTTTTTTTTCATTTCTTTATTTAAAACGCAAACAAGTATCGTCGGAATAAATACATTTTATCAAATAAAATTAATCATCTGAAGTAAAGTGCTTAGTAAAAAGCATTTAATGAAATTTTTACGGAATACAACATGCAGGTAAAAATATCACACAATTAATTTTAATCAGAGCAACCTTTTACCGAAAATATAAAAACCTTACTTGAAAATAAAATGAAGAAATTAAGATACGCGTTAGTATTTTTTTATTTGGTTTATTATTATCTGTACTTGTAAAACTTATTTTGAATTATATTAATGTGCTTTTTAACAAACCAGAACAAGACATTATTAAAAATTAAACGTTATTCAATATACACAATGATGTTTATTATTAAATAATATTTTTCTGAGTTAAAAATAATTTTAATGAAGATACATTTTATCGTATTTCTATTCTCATAATAAACTATTGCTAAAACAAAAATGTAATAGAAGAATAATGGAAAGAAAATAATTTTTTTTAAATCTTTTCCAGCAGAATACATTGCATTCTGTTATTTTTATTATTTATTATTAAATTGAGTTACAAACTTTGCAGAAATTTCTAAACTCGGTCAAATGCGGAAGAAACATTATCAAATTACTTGCAATATTTTTCATTAGGACAACTGAGATCTTTCTTTTTACATAGTTTCTCATCTTTAGCTGTTATCTACGAGAGAGAGTCGGAAAATAAGTTTCCCCTGCCAACTGTGGTCAGAGTTGAGTATGAAAGTCAAAACATAGAATGAGATATTAAAGCTAAGACATAACTTTATTTTTCTACAAAAGTACCAAATACATTGAGACATTTGTCATACCGCTTGATAAGCTTCAAAAAACCCTCCAGGAAAAATTCAAGGATTTGAATACCTTTGGCTACCTACCCTGAATCAAGGCTTTTTTAGAGTCACCAGAACTCCACATAAAAAACGATGGCCACGATTTTACGACCGTGACCACTCGACTGGCACCACTACACGAATAAGATTTTTAAGGAGATTCTTTCATAGAAACAAATTCAATATATATATATATATACATATATACATTTGTACTTTTTTTTTGGTAACCTTATTTATATTCATTTAATTATTTGGTGTAAATTAGAGTTATAATTAGGTAATAGAAGACGAGTCAACGGTCACAATCAGAAAGAGGAAAAACCAACATATAAATTACATGTTATGAACCTTGGATACTTCAACTGCAATATTTCCTGTCATGTAAACAAAACTGTAAAAAGCAAATTAAATCACACACACACACACACACAATCGCCTGTTTTCGCTAACAAAGGCTACACAGTTCTATTTTATTCTAACATTTTCATTTAGTTATTTAAGCATAAACATTATCAAATATATCGGCTAAGATGTCTAAAATATCTTCAATATAAGTATAGAGGATACTTTCAGTTTTATTTTATCTTTCATTTTTTCTTCTCCTTAAGATTTATGTTAGATTGTATTCAAAGCCCTTTTTTATTAAATATAGATGACCTTCAATAAAGAATGACCTCTACTATACTGCTTAAATTTTAGAGAATATGTAATTCTTTAAACGGTTTTAATGCTACAATAGCTTAAAAGAAAGTATCCACACTTATTTATTCAAAAATATATACTTTAAATAATGAAAAAGGATTTTTTTTAAAATTAGAGGCAAGTTTTTGTATAATTTTAAAACAAGCTCAGTTAATTTAACGCTGTATTGTATTTAATCAGAGATAGAAAGGATTATTACAGATATGTTGTAATTAAGAAAGGTATGCTGTCTTATTGTTAAAATAATTTGGAATTAAGATAAAAATGTACAGTATATTTTGAAAGCAATATGAAATCAAAATTTGAATATATTAATTACTCTTAGCTATAAAGTAAGTCGTTATTAGCATTAGCTATTGATAGAATCAAAGATATACAAAGAATTTAAAGTACCATGTTCTAAAACACATGACAAGCTCATTGATGTAAAATTTTCTTATAAGAAAATGTAATGAATGTTGTTAAAAATGCACCAAAATTTATTGGAAAATTTTTCTTAATGTCATTATACTTTCTATATGAAACATTAATGTATAACCTCATGGCATTACTTGTTTAAATAACAATATGAAGAACACACAAGACAAGAAATATAAAATATGGATGCCTAAAAATTGGAATATTATTTACGGTCCCTTTCCCTTTATTATAATATAGGCAAAAGAATTAGGTACCGAAAAATTATTGTTAAAAAATTAAATTATTTTTTATAAATATTTCACAGAGCGAACGCCATATTTATCAGACTATGAATATTAGTGGAAGTATTAAAAAGGATTATTATTTTCATTTATATTCTTAAGTGAGAACAAAAAAATAATCAAATTTATCAGTAGTTACAATTATTTTCGTAATATGCCCTGTTTTCTAACCTATGATTTATTACATTATCTCAAAGTATTATTACTTTCAAAGAATTTATAAATATTTAAATTTGAAATATTTTGCACTGTTTCTATTCACTAACACAAAAATTAATTTGCAAAATATTTTTGCTGAATAATTTCATGGAAAATACGAAAAAAATGTCTTTAAACACCTTATATTTAGTCTCAATGTTCTGTGAAAATTCACACCTAAAAAATATTAAATTCATGTTGAAGATATAAAAACGATGGAAATAATCTTTTCAATGCCATTTTAAATTTGTATTCTGCGCTAAATAATTTACTTAATTTTTTGAAAAGTAATCAGACTTTCACCCACCCCCCTTCATTTTTTTTTATTTTCAACCTCAAATTAAATTTTTAAAAATTCTTTTTTTTAAGAAATTTAATACTTTGATTGCATAAATATCAATATTCTCAAATTATCAAAATTCTAAAAACTGTAATTTTCTTTAATATGTACAAAATAACTAGATATTACACTCATCTAAATTAAACCAAATAGCTGAAGACACGTAACCCTACACCTTAAACAATGAAATTGGGAATTTTTAAATGTGAATTGAAGTCAAGTGCAATTTTCGTATAAAAAAATATTTTCTGGTGACAAACTATCTTTTTCGAATATATTTGTACGATATGTACATTTTTATTCTAGGAATTCTTTTTCAAAAATAAATCTAACAATAGTTTTTCGAAGTAGCAACATTTTTTTTTATAAAAGGAAGTAAATTAATTTTATTATAAATTAAATTTATAGAGATGATCACTATTATATGAGAGAAAAATGTCTTTCATGCAGTTGTTCATAGTGTTCTTCCGTATCAAAAGGCTACAGCTGCCTTGTGTCGTCATTGCATACGTCACAGCCACTCGACGCTTATTTAAGTTTTCCTTCCACTCCATTTACCGAACACACTTGAAAAGATTCGATGTCAAAGGTTATCGATATTATCTACTTAAGCTTATGGATAAGCCAATAGGTTCTGTGAATGAATTCACTCAATAAACCGAGAAAAAAATATAAATTTAAAGATGTAGTAGGCAATAAGATATTTCAATAGTTATTTTTTTTCAGAAAGGAACATATAATTCTACAGTTAATTTTTAAAAAAATTCCGTATTCTATCTCTGGGTTAGATAAATTATCTTTAATTTTTCGAGCAGAAAAATAACAAACACTTTATTTAATCATTTTGATAAACATGATTAACATATGTATTCAGTAGATATCTCTCGTCCTATTAAATTATAAAAGAAAGATAAAGATTGTTTGAAAACTGTTAAATCCAAACCAATTTTTCTTCTTCTTTTATATCGAGAATAATATTAAACATCTTTTAAGCAAATCGTATTTACCTAGGAAAGTATTTTAGCGGTTGTAAGAGAAAAATTAATACATATCGTTTAATTTATGAGTTCTATCATTGGAAAATTCAAAAAAGTTGTATACACTCGATTTTTTCTTTATTATATGTGTTTAACTATTAATCGAAACTAACTGCATAATAATATTGTTAGGTACTGTTCGAAAATGCTAATAAAACCTTTACATTTCAAATCAAGAGCTCACAGTTACAGTTAAAAAGCTTTAATGTTTTGATAAATTTAAAGTTTTGTAAAAAATTTTACAATTCAAAAAGAAATAATAATAATTTTTGAAATCTCTTGTTCCTACGTTGCTTTAACTCATTTATATTTGTTTGTATGGATACATATTTTATTTCTTTTATATTTATAATTGCATGAAGTATACAATTTTTTAGTTTTAAATATATAATCCTTAACATCACAATATATACTTATTTTAATTAGATTTTAATTGAATAAATAGTTTTCTAAGGAAATCATAAAAACTCTAGACATTTTTAATAAGATTCTTCTAATTGTTAAACAACGTTCATTATTATAAAACGATATTACAAAAAATATATGAGAACATACTAAAAACTCTCAGAACGTGAACATTTTTTATATAAAATTGAAAAACTATCTTGATTTTATTACTTAATTAAGATAAGTTGTTTGCATTTTAAATCATAACCTTTAATTTTGTTCAATATGTAGAAAATCTCCCGGGATTTCTCTCATAGCAGTAAAACAATGTTTATTTATATCTTATACATTTTAATTACTTGTTTCACACCTATTAACTATCTACATCTATATTTTAAAGTTGTCATTTTACTGTTTAACTGTATCTTCTAAAGCAGGGGTTTTCAAACTGTGTTCCTTGGAATCCTGGAGTTCCAAGAGGAGTTCCAAAAGTCCATAATAACAATTCGAAATGAAAATTATAAATGCGTTGCAAAATGTGGATTCACGTTCTGTATGAAGTTTATATAACCACAAGTATCTAAAGTTCACCCCAGTCATTAAAAGAGAAAAATTTATTTATACATAATATTACTTTATTCTGCAATACTCTTTTTAAAATTTTATAATCATATGAAAGTATATTAACACATCTTTTTCTTTATGTGTTCTACCTCCTAGATTGTGATTATTCTATTATTTATAATACCAGGTTTCAGAAATAAAATCATACTCATTAGTATAATATCTTGCAAAGCTAAATAGTTTTTCTAATGGCAAATTTACCTTTTTTTCATTTGTGGAAAGAAACACCTGTTATGAAGGAGACGGAACAACTTATCAACATACAAATTCAATATTAAAATCTAAACCAGCAAGAGCAGCTCCTAAATTTGTGGATGCAAATTCATGCAAAATTCTCAGGATTTCTCACACAGCTATAAACATTTTAATACTATTCAGAACAATACGTCTAAGCGAAAAATATTTCTCAATGCGAGTAGCAACAAAAACAAAATAAATAAAACAAATTAGGCACAGAATATAAAAAATGCGACTCTGCCGATAATTTCAGTACATCTATACACTTCGACAGTTTGTGTAAAAAAAATGCAAGTATATATCCCAGTTACTAAAGGTAATTCACGGCAAAGAAAAATTTGCATCACAAATTATTATTATTCTGTATTAATGAGTAAATTATGCTAAAATTAGATTGAAACTTTTTAATGTAAAATGCAATATATTTTTTAATTATCTTTGCATGAGTGTTTGTAAGCATAGTATCTATTATTCAGTTTGTGAACTTATTCCTAAAACCAAAAGATTTTCCCTAAGAGAAAAAAAAAGTGCTCTAATTCATTTATTTTCGGTTTAATTTACTAATTTGCGTTATTTTTTTACTTAAAAAAAGGAAGTAGACAAATCGAGTTTTTAATTTAAATATCGTTAGTCATACTTTTAAAACAGAAAAGCTAAGGGTTACCGCAATTGTATCATTTATAAAAAAACTTGCTTATAAATCATAATTTTTTAAAAAATTTTTTATAGTTCCCATGTTTGAGTTTTAATTCGAATTTTATCAATAAATACTTTGTGTGTTAGCTTACGATCACTGCGCAACTTCAAACGTTTATCTAAAAAGAACCAAAAAAAAGATTTTTTTTTATCGTTTAGTAATATGATAATGGCAGCTTAAGCTGTTGCTATGGTGATATATATGCATATATATATCCTTATCTTTTATCAATATATTTCTTTCACTTAGGTTTCATAAAATATGATTTCAAAACATTGTATTTCCATAAAATGTTTTATTTAACAAGAATCTTTTTAGATTCATTTTTGTGAATATCTTTCAAGGTACTTCTCGTATTTCCCCTACTTTTAAATATTGAAATCTTTTCTGAACGTGATCTCGAGAAAATAAGATTGATAATCAAGTGAGCGATGAGTCTTCGGAATCTTGATGATAAAAATGATTTTTAAAAAAATAACGAGGATGAAAGTGCATATGTGTGTCACTCGCGACCTACTTTTAAAAGGTTGTGGCTTATGTTTTTATCAACTGTGAAACTGATAACAATGTGGCCTAGAAATTAAACAGAAATATTGTAACAGAGTTCTCTAGACGCAACTATAATAATATTTCTGATCCACGACCAAAAACTTATTTTATAAAGATAAATGAAATCTGAAATTTCGCGAAATTACTTTTATCTTGACAAAATGAAATATAAAGATTTTCTAGAAGAATCTAGAAGAACGATAGATATTAGAATTAATATTGATCTGCACTGAAGCAGAAAAAAAGATCTATTTTGATTTAACACGCTTTTATAAGTTTCATTTGTATGTAACGGAATCTTTGAGCTCGATTTTTACCCACTTTAAAAGGTCAGATTAATTCGAAATTTTGCACACTTGTCAAGGATTGATGACAATAGAATAATTTCGTAATTTTGTTCCATTGTCCTAATCAGGACATCAGGAATAACGATTTTCAGAGTTGGCGACTAATTCCATATACCACTTCCAGATTTAGTGACTAAAAGATAAAGGTGTAACTCTAAAAGCGCGAATACGCTTTCAGTTAATACAAGTAAAACAAACAAAAAAAAGTGTTCTTTGTGTGAGAAAGGGGAAAGTGGGTGCGTCAGTAATTGTTTACCATAATATAAACAATTGTCTAGTTTTTCTAAAAATGAAAAAAAAAAAAAAAGACTGGTGCATGTGGAAAAAAAATTTCTAACTGCTAAATATTTTTTATTTTTACTAAGCAATGTGTGTTTAGAAGCGATGATACGAATTAACATTATAGCAATACGTTTAAAAGGGGATAATATGATTGACATTTAATATTACCATGTTTTTATTAACTCGCTATCTTGTATGTCTGTCGGGGTGGAATTTTGTAATTCATTTTAAACTGACTTCCCGATGAGCTAGAGACTTGAAATTTGGACCAGGGCTCGCTCATAAGTTGATGACAATGCATGAAAATGTGAAAAAAGAATTTAAAAAAAAGGAAAAGGAGGAATTTTACACTTTTTTGTCCGTTATAAAAACATGGTACATTATATTTTTTTTAAATTCAAACTTTTTCTTTCTTAACACACTTTTATTAGCTTGACCTGCATTAAAAGAGACGGAATCTTTGAAATATAACGATACAACAATAAGATGCAAAATGAAAAAAATTACCCCGTATAACATTTGGTCGGGGCATTTTGGAGCACAAGTGCTGTGCCCGAGATTATCTTGGGCAGTTAAAGGGTGGCAGTTAAAGGGTTAAAATTATTAATTTCATCGCCAACAGCCCTCGATAGCTTCAAAATGCGACTATAATAAACAATCGGATTGTGATTTGCTGAGAGGGGAAAAAAAGGTTTATTTACTATTACATCTCAACTATAAGCTATCTTCTAAATTTTGAAGATTTTTAAGCTATAGAAAAGAAACAGAATGTTGCAAAAAGTCAATAATATAGTCATGGCACTGAAGTGTTGAAAGTTCATTTGAACGCATCTCAAAGAGATATTTTTCCCCTAAAGCCCATTTATGAATGTTATCTTCTACAGTGGAATCATTGAAATATTTTGATAAAATATATGAAATAGTCCTAAATTGATTCTGTGTTATCATAACTACAGAAGGCACCAAAATATTATATTTGTAATTCCTAAATTTTTAACAATATTTGTGATTGCGCTCTATCATTTTCTAAAGAAAATATTTGAAAAGTTATCTCTTAATTTTTATTTAACTTGTAAACAAAATAGACAAAGCAGGATTCACTTTCACAATTGACCTTGATTCCGAAATCGTAAGCAATCCGAAATTGGATTATTCAGAAACAAGTGACGTCGGTATTTTTCACTGCATATGTCATACATGTCTGAGTTTCCTGCCAACTATTAGGCAATGTGTGTGATTAGCATGGATTAAATAACAATTGCTGTTCTTGTATTCTTGCTGGAATGCACAATAAAGATCTATATAAATAATAAAATATTTTTATCATCATATTTTCTTATGCAACCAATAATTTTCTAAAAATTATATATGTCTCTTAAATATATGTCTCAATTTTTTTAAGTTAGTGTTCTTAATAATCATTCCCTCTGCATCATAAAGTGTCGGGGAAAATATTTATTACTTATTTTAAAATGAAAAAAAGCTTGTGTGTCTTTATATGTCCATTGAACTCTACTTTTATAGTAAAACACACACAGACATAGATATAATTTTTCAACTTTGCTTAGTTTTGTTGTGGATTTTGAATCTATTCGAGAATCAAAATGCACTATAAAAAAGGGATTACGGCACTCAGCGTTTAAATCGCAAGGGTCGTAGATAGGGCAGGTGAAGTCGTGAGTTTCAGTGTCTTGAATTCACTAAATTTTCTATCATGTAGACTGGTAGGGATATCTGCACGATAAATGAAATAGTTGCTCAAAACCTTCACGCAGAACGGAATCCGCTGAAGTCCTTTTAACTTGACCTAGTTGACTTTCACTCACGTCTCAACCAATAGCAACATGAAACTATTGGCGATGGATCTCGAAATTTTGAGCTACGATGAATGACTGGTAATTATTAGTAAAAGAAATTATAATTTCTTTCATGTTACAGAAGAATTTTTAGGTATTATTCCAATCAGGAGTATCAGAAGCCTCCCTCTTTCTGAATGACTGCATTTAGCGGAATCCTTATTCGTTCGTCAATGCGTCCAATTAGCTTTTGTGTTTGGGACTACAGTTAGAAATTACTGGATTTTCATTAGCCCTCAAGTGAATTTAAATTGATCTGAGAAAAAGTCAACCAATTAATGCAACATACAAAAGACCTGCTAACTTTTTTTCTGCAGGAGATGTGTGTAATTTTTCAGGATGATAATGCACCTACCGATGCAACGGGACTTGACCAATCATGGTTTGATGAATACGAGAATGAAGCTAACCATCTATCTTGGCCTGCACAGTCACCCGACTTCAATATAATTGAGCCGTTACGGTCTAATTTAGAGAATTCAATACGCATAATCAATATCCTCCACCGGCATTTCTCCCAGAACTTTCACAGTATCTCCATTAACTTAGTGATGTTTAGAGAAATATTGTACCATTCTCAATGACATTGAGAATGGTACGATATTTCTCTAAACACTATTCAGCACTTGTATGAATCGATTGCTAAGCGAATCCAAGTTGTATTACATGCCAAAGGCAGTCCAGCACCATACTAATCAGGAGCGGCTCTAGGTCCGGACAAACCGGACCCCTGTCCGGGACGGCGAATTTTAAGGGTGGCATTTGGATCAATTTTGAAAAATATATATTTTTTTTGTTACAAAAAATTTGATATATTTTCTGAAATATTATTGGATATGAATTTGCGGTATTTTATTTAACGTATCTTTTTTCCTTATGCGTACTCTGCATGTTTAATGACAGTTTTCTTTTATGTTGAAACTTTTACGTTTTAACGAGGCGAGAGTATATGTTAAATCATGAAATTTAATATGTTTACACATCTTTCACTGGTAACTTTCTCCCCATCCCGGAGTGAGATCACCACAGCATTCCTTTCACCCTTACGATGTCCGGTGTCACCTATTCAAAAGGGGACAGGGGTAATAAGAGGTTTTGGTAGATAAAGAGCCACATGAAATGTTTTATCTCAGTCTTGAGTGTAGTTACTATAAGTAATATAAAACAGACACTTGTGATCCCCACCATCAGTAGAATATTCTTCGAAGAAATCGGCCTTCTGAAATAGACAATTCCTTCTCTTACATTTTACTCGTTTAAAATAATAATAAGTAATTATGTCCTAAATTTTTCGAATTATTTTGAATTTTGTACGATTTGAAATAACATTATATATTTCGTTATGCTACCTTTTTGTCCGCTGGAATTATTGAAGTTTTATAGGTGCGTATTTATACGAACAATTTATCTTTCATAATTAATTTTTTTTTATTTTCGAAAGAGAGGCGTCATTTTACATTTTTGTCTGGGGTGGCAAAACTGCTAGAGCTGGCCCTGTACTAATAAAGCATTTTCTTTTATAAATCTGAGGTGTTTCCATTATTATGTAACCACCTATATATACTTTCTTTAGATTCATTTATTTGAAATAAAAGAAGGTAATCACAAATATATATGAAATACACAATAAATATTTCTGTGTATGATATATTGAATTGTTTCTTTCCATATATGTAGGTGAAAATGTACTTAAACCGGGTATAAAAATTGCGACATTTTGAAGTACAATGGGAGGTATATAACTTCTACGTAAGGACATTCACTAAGATACTACTTCATTCAGAATTCAGGGTTATCGAATTGCTAGATATTGTGAGCATAGCGATAATTATTAAAATTTCTTTTTGTCTTTTAAGTTTTTTTATGCATTAATTCGTCCATTCGACATAAAAAATAAACAGATTCTCAAAATCAAATGGGCGCCGCACAAACCAATTTGAAAGATTAAATGTTGGCGTCACAGTTCTGTTATTGGATGCATATTTTGACGCCGTCTCAGTGTCTGTGGCTAATTTCAAATTCAGGTTTTCACAGGACGAATGCTATCGAAACACACAAACTGCAGGTTCTTTTTGTACTACCTAGCGCATTCCGATGCAATTGGGTAAATAACTTGAAATGATTTTGGTTCTTTAATGAAGATGAAATAAAAATACCCTGTATAAAATAAAAAATATTACAGGAATTTAAATCGTATTCGGAGGCCTGGCAGCATGTTTCTCTTTCCTTTCGTCTCTCTTCTAGTTTCCCTTTCAGTTTTAGTTTTTTTAGTCGCTGTCATTGGCGAAAAAGAGTATTCTTTTTTTAGAAGGTATCTTACACCTTCCATTTAAACTCATTATATGAAAATTAAAAAATTAGGTTCGAAGTGATGCAAAAATGTTAATGTATTTAATAATTTTTTTGCTATTGCTTCAACAATTCGGAGTTATGGAACGTTTAATGATTGATATGGTTGTGTATGGGTCTGAATGATCGCTTAGTAACGACAAACTTTGAAGTTACATAGGGGTTATTGGCGACGAACCTCATAAGTATAAGCCTCAATTAAGTGACAAAGACGGCGCGCAAAACTGGCCTCAGTTTTTAAACATCCATACCATAGTAAGTGAGGAATTTAGGCCTCGACAGATTTGACATGCATCTCATAGACCAAGATCTGTTTCAATTGATCCTACATTTTCTAAAACTCATAATTTTCTCTCCTTATTTAATTATTCTCTCTTATTTAACTTTAAATTCTTAAAGTTCTATAGTTTTTCAACTCGACTTGCTTGAGCCCATAACTACCAAATGATTGGTAAACTTCTCACCCAGACTTCAATGCAAAAATAGCTGACCATTCTGATCAACTAATCACACACACAGAAGCTCTACTCGATGCCAAATAATCTTTTTTCATCCAAATTTTGTTTCACTCTGACTCGGATTTCTTTACTACAACCGGATTGGCTAGGCTCCCTCCGCCTACTCCTCTCACGAAATTTTTTTTTAAGTCAAGATTTTTTTCATCCATTTTCAAACTTAAACTGCAAATGCAATTTTTATCACTCAATGTAATTCTTATTTTAATTTAATCTGCAATAGTCATATATTTTAAGTTTCTAAAAAAGTGCAATTTGAAAGCAGTTTTAAAGTTTTCCAAAAAACCATGAAAGGAGTAAAGGTTCAAAAGAGCTAAATGCTTCCACACCAACACAATTCCAATTCCAACATGCATTAACCCTTCTACACAGCGGAGCTTCAGTAGACCAGGACTCGAACTACCGACTCGACAGAAACAACGTTGGTCTCTTGGGTGATGTGAGATATGAAGTAAAAAATCTATTATCTTGT